>JXXB01036736.1:0-12822 GCA_000956275.1 Anopheles koliensis | reverse complement strand
TAAAGAATGGTTTATTGACCGGTGCGAATTGGATACCATTATTGGCAAGAAATTTATCAGGCAGCTTGTGCTCCGTGTGGTAAAACACAAACAGCAGCAAACTAGTTACGTTCCTTCGTAAAATTTTGTTTCCATAGAAACGCTCGCATGAAATTACTTCTCTCTAGGACAGTGCGATAATCCGTGTCCGTATGACATGAAACAAGAATCGCTTTTTTTCTATTATTTAATGCTGTTTGATGGTTCGTTTATTTGTTTTTGTTTGGTAATTATGTTTTGCCTAGCCAGCCACTCTGTGTGCATTTGTTTTCTTCTCTTTGTGTCGGCGGAATTCAATTCGATGCAGTTGACAATCGGCAAATTTGCTTCCGTGCTGCTAAACTCGAATGCAATGAATGTATTGTTTTTTTTTTGTTTTGTTTTCCACTTCTTTCCATCTTCTCTTACATACTAATAGTCTTTTCCGATTTCGGGGGACTGGACTGTAGTGAAAGTTTTGTGTTTCCCTATTTTAGTTGTATAAATAAATAGCGTTTCCACTTCAGACTGCATCGAAAAACGATATAAGCGTGCGTTACGTTAGAATAAATGGCTTATTTAAGATTGTGTTTGCATACTAACTAATATATTTCTTCGTCTACTCCCCCGATCCTACCGTAGACTCATTCATCCGGCTCTGGTGCGATTATCGTAAGCTCTCAGTCGATAACGACGACGCCGACCAGCTACATCTCCACGCAACCGACACCGGTCGCTTCGGTTGCCCCGGTGCCGGCGCTCGCAGCACAGCAGAACATTACAATCACGCACTCACCATCGCAGGTGGGCGGACAACCGACGGTTCTGGCGGCGCAGCAGCCCCAGCAGCAACAGCAGACTACGACGGTCGTCGGGACACCCCATTCCGTGGGAACCGCCGGTCAGCAGCAGCAGTCCCAGCAGCAGCAAACGGTCGTCGTTACCACCACACCCGGTACGACGCCAGCGCAACAGCAGCGGAACTCCTTAGATAATACCAAAGAAAAGTGTAGCAAGTTTCTGACCAACCTAATCGAGCTCTCGAAGCGGGAACCGGCCCGGGTGGAGCAGAATGTGCGAACACTCATACAGGAGTTGGTGGACGCGAACGTCGATCCGGCGGAGTTCTGCGAACGGCTCGAGCGTCTACTGAACGCCAGTCCGCAGCCGTGTTTGATTGGATTTTTAAAGGTACCGTATCGTGTCGACTGACGACCGTGGCCTATTGTCTCCTGCAAATGCTGATCCTTTTTGAGGGTTTTCTTTTGTCATCCAACAGAAAAGTTTACCACTGCTACGGCAATCGCTAGTGACTAAAGAAATAACGATCGAAGGTATCAACCCACCCTCGACCGCTGTAGCCTTCGGTACGTCCGCCTTATCCCAAATTCCTGTAAGTATTGTTGGTCCCAGCCAGCCAGCCAGCCAGTCAGCCAGCGATTTCCTGTTCGATGGACCGTAACGAAAATAACTTATTTTTTAGGCCCAAATTCGTCCGGTCGCACCAACGATCGTGTCACAGAACAGTATGGTCGGTCAGACGCAGATCCGCATGCTCACCACCCAGTCCGGTGTGACGACCGTGCCGCGGATCGGACAGACCACCATCCGGCCGGCCGCACCCGTCCGATTACAGACGCCACTGCAGCAGCAGCAACAGCAGCCGGGCGGTACGACCATCGTAGGACCACGCTCAATCACTGCCCAGCAAATCCGACCAAATGCCACCACGATAGGCCATACGACGATCGTGCAGACGGCGGGCGGCAGCGGTAACCAGCAGCTGCCGCAAACCATCTCAACCACACCTCCTGCATTGCTACCGGTGAGTGGGAGTGCTACGTACATTTCCTCCGCTCAGCAGGTACTTAGAGAAATTTAGTAGTATATACTTTTACGTTTTCCTACACTGCCACGCCCGCCGCGCTCCTTCGGTGCGTTTTGTTTTCTTTCATTATTTTCTTTTCTGTATTATTCGAATTGCCACCTCTCGTATCCCACTTTCCGCCTCCGCATTGAAAAACCAAAAAAGCACATCAACACGAAACTTTAAACACCTCTTAATTTCCGGCCTTTGTATGCTCTGCACATTTTACTACGTTTTTTTGTTGTTGTTGATGTGGCCTTCGATCACAGCATTCCTTCTTGATTAAATATTTTACAATTTGCACTGCCCCTACTCACATATGTTGCCTTTCTCCTCGTTCAATTGATAATGCTACAAAAATTGTTTTTTTTTTTATAAATATTTTCCCCGATCCTGCAAACGCAACTGTACATCCTACTATTACTACTACCACTACCAATAACTAGTATCGAGTATGTATTTTATATTCCTATTTTTCGCATAACTTAATATTTATATGCACGGTTGTTTGAAGTCTCAATTATCACTTTATTGTAACATTGTTGTAGCATCGTTGTTAGTTATCTGTAGTGAACAATATTCTGTTTGTTCGTTAAAATGTTTTTTTTTCACGAACAACCAGAATAATTAAAAACCATTTAGTTGTGTGAGTAGCTTATCAACTTAAAATCAATAGTTACCGGAACGTGGCGATGTCTTCTGTCTGTGGACGAAGAGTTAGTTCCCAGGAAGCAAGCTTTATTAACACTGGGAAACATAAAGCGTTAGTAGTGTGTATTTTGCTTCTTACAAAGCGTAATACTATTAACGTTTTATTTTTCATTTTAATAAATCCTTCTTGATGGGAAGGGGTTTTTAAAATATATTTTTGTACTAGTTTGAACTGAGGACGAACAATCAATGCTGTTTCTTCTAATCCACATTATGACGACATTTACATTACGCTAACAAACAAATCGGGATATGGCTATTGCTTTATAAATGCAACTTTAGCGCGCGCTGTGCGTTCAATAAACAAAAAAGTGCTTACTGGGATTGTACTGGGACGAGAGTCGGACAGCATTGATTGATCGTTTTGCTCATCTGGTTGTACCGCATTGCATATTCCTCCTCAAAATAGTACAGTAGTGCCTGAATGGAATTGATTCTCTGGTTGCTGTTCCCATCCTACGGATAATTGCTGTTACTTGCTGCTATTCTAACTCCCTTTGCGTCTGAATGGATTTGTTTTATTTCTCATCTTATTTGCCTTTGCCCCTATCTATCGTTAGTTTGCTCGTTACCTTCGCTTTCCGATGTTACATGAAGCAAGAGAAACGATTTTTGTTAGTTTTAGTGATTTTTTTTGTTACCAAAAGCTAGTGGACAGCGGACTGCATAGTTGAAAATGAATTTACACACCATAAACATATGCAATCCGTGTCCCATCCGTCGTGTTGAAGTCGCTCTTATAATGCGATGGTTATGTTTCATCGTGATTTCTATTTTGGCATGCTACATTCAAAATTTTAATTTTACCACTATATTGGGTGGATAAAGAGCAACATGCAACACTTGTACCGCCTCTTCCATGACAAAATGTATTTACCCATAACACATCCATTCGACCTTCCTGACCAACTTCCTTCTCCGGTGCTGGATTTGTGTTTCCTTCTTTTGTCCATGCATTTCAAATAATCCCGTTTGTCCCTCGTTTCCATTTCACCGTGTATAGTGCGCTAGGCATTTGTATTTTTACCCAAAACCTCCATGCCCTAATAATAGACACCCTATCGCTCTTTTTCCTAAATTCCTAAACATAATAATAACTAGTTTTTGTGTTATATACATCACCCTACTCTGGGGCTTTTCTTGTTGAACTTTACTAAGTCTTGTTAAACATGCATGAATTACACTTTCTTTACATAATTAGCTAGTACAGCTTGTGCAATCCGCTCGATCCTTTCTCTCTCTCTATATATATATTTTTGGTTTAGTATTTTGTTCAAATGTTTTTTTCTTTTTAAAAGCATTTATATAGTTTATTACTCTAAATTTCTCTCGACCGCTGAATGGATTATATATCATAGGTATAAAATATATGCAACAGAAACTCTTCTACCTCTTGTAGTCGAGTTTAGGTCGTGTTTAGAGCGGAATACTAAATCTTTTTGTTTTATGCGAGCAATGTTTCGATTTTCAGGGAGAATTTTCCGAACTATTTATTGCGATATCTCTTAATTCAAATACAAACCTAGATTTATTTTTCAAGTTAGCAATGAACTTAATTCGGTTTACCTTACGTGAATGCTAATGTTTTTTTTTTCTATGTGTCTCTCATTGCCTGTTCCCTTGAGTGTTATCTAAGATTAATTTATATTTTGTACATGTTCGGTGTAATAGTAAAGGATAATTTTTTTACAAACAAAACGTTAATGCTATTTAAAAATAATTTATTTGGTTAATGTTACTAAATGTACTAGATACCTTCATATTGAAAGGAAAACTAGTTTTGACCAGTGAAAACGAAACGATTGTCTCGTGACAAACAAAAGAAAACAAGTTTGCTCTTTACACCTATTTGTAGTAAGATTCGCAGATGAACGATGAAATAATGGTGTTTTTTGTTCCCTCACATATTCTCTTCCTCTTCTCGCCTGCGATGATGTTGATGATGATGGCACGCGACACTTTTGACACTGGCGCCTCTGCTTCCTTCGATCGATTGATTATCGTTTCCTCTCATTACCCCCCTCAACCCTGATCGGGACACTCTTTTCCTTCTTCCCGCACTCACACAAACACACCTCTTCCGATCCGACGACTACAAACCCCTTCCTCCCCCCCCGCTCTTCAACGTATCTAGATCCGTGCACCGTCCGGTACGTCGATTACACGCACGGGTGCGACGTTACAGATACGCACGACGACACCGGTGTCCCGCACGGTTACATCCGTCGGCGGCACGACGGTGACGACGGGCGGCATCAGCAAACAGATCCTGCAGACGCAAGTGAATCAAATCCGTGGCCAGACGCCGGTCGCTTCGGTGGCGGCCGTCGCTGCGGCGGCCGCAGCCGCTGCCTCTGGTACGACCGCAACGCAGGTTAAGCAAGTGACAGCAATTACCGGCGGTGGGAATGTAGTGGTCAGTTTGAACCAGGTACCGCCACCGCCAATGCAGCCCGTATCGTCGGGAACTGGGGGCGGTGGTGCGGGCGGTGCCTCGTCGCTTGCCGTGAGCCTCGTACCGACCATGCCCGCCCTCACGCTCACCTCGTCGGCGGTCAGTGCGGCGTACCGACCATGCCGGCCCTCACGCTCACCTCGTCGGCGGTTAGTGCGGGGTTGGGTGCGGGTGTGACCGGTGTGACCGCTTCGTCGGTTCCATCGTCGGCTGGTATCGCGGCGACGGTTGTTGTAAACTCTTCGTCCACAGTGTTGGCGTCCAGCGCACCGACGGCGGCGGCGGCCTCGAGCGCGGCTAGTAGTAGTGTGGCGGCTACGGTACCAACCACCCCGGCCGCTAGCGCCATCACTGCGTCGACTAATAAAACTGTTACCGCTAAATCGCAGAACCTGTCGGGGGCTTCGAAGAAGAAGGCTGCATCATCGGCGGTGACCGCCAGCGGGACGGATCCGGAGGGTGGCAGTGGCGGTGCCACCGCCGCTAGCAAGCGGGCAGGCGCGTCGGCACAGTCACAGTTCTACCATCACCATGCGTCCATGTACGGCGACGACGACATTAACGACGTGGCGGCGATGGGTGGCGTCAATCTGGCGGAGGAAACGCAACGCATCCTCGGCTCGACCGAGTTCGTCGGCACGCAGATCCGATCGTGCAAGGACGAGGTGTTCCTGAATCTGCCCGCGCTGCAGTCTCGCATTCGTGCCATTATCGCGCGGCACGGTCTGGAGGAACCGAGCAACGAGGTGGCGGTGTTGATATCGCACGCCTGTCAAGAGCGGCTGAAGAACATCGTCGAGAAACTGGCCATCATTGCGGAGCACCGAATAGATATTATCAAGGTAAGAGGGGAAGGGGCGATTCCTTCCTTTTCAAATGAACGAACCGCATTACATTCTGCTCCTCCGTCTCATGTCCTCCAGGTTGATCCGCGCTATGAAGTCACCAAGGACGTCCGGGGCCAGATTAAATTCCTGGAAGAGCTGGACAAAGCCGAGCAGAAGCGGCACGAGGAACAGGAACGCGAAATGCTAATGCGGGCAGCTAAATCACGCTCCAAAACGGAGGATCCCGAACAGGCAAAGCTAAAGGCAAAGGTAAGGGGTCGGTTGAGGTTGTTTTTTTTTATGTTTGTCTAATGATTTTGTTCTTTTGTGCTGCTACCGTTCACTCAGGCGAAAGAAATGCAGCGAGCCGAAATGGAGGAGCTACGGCAGCGGGACGCCAACTTGACCGCCCTGCAAGCGATCGGTCCGCGAAAAAAACCGAAGCTCGAGGAAGGTGCATCGGCATCGGCCGTGGTAAGTTTCCGATCACATCCACTACTCTCCCTTCCCGCTCGCCGCAAAGCGCTTTTTCTACGTGTGTATTTCGTCTCTCACTTCACAGCCTGGAGTGTCCGGTCTCGGTACGTTG
This sequence comes from Anopheles koliensis, assembly GCA_000956275.1. Taxonomy (NCBI): domain Eukaryota; kingdom Metazoa; phylum Arthropoda; class Insecta; order Diptera; family Culicidae; genus Anopheles; species Anopheles koliensis. The sequence continues at coordinate 6,355 of JXXB01036736.1, read as the reverse complement.
AGTGGGAAGGCGCCGACGCCGTTGCGGCCGCGCATCAAACGAGTCAATCTGCGTGATATGCTCTTCTACATGGAGCAGGAGCGGGAAAGCTGCAGGAGTCAGATGCTTTACAAAGCCTACCTCAAGTGATCGATTGTGTGGTGCGCTGCTGCCGCCGCTGCTGCTGCTGCTGCCGCCGTTGCCGCTGCCGCTGATACTGTTGTTGCTGGGAGGCTAGGACACAAAATCGTGGCGATCGTGGTTTCTTTCGGATATGATTCATTTTTCTCGTGCATCCAAACGGGAAAAGTGTTATTTGACTGTTGTTAGTGATTTCACCCGAGTACCCGAATCGGATTGCCCCTATCCATTTACTGCCGTCAAACACATTTGGATTAGTGGATCAGCAATCTTCACCACCCGCCGGAACAAGGGTATTCGAAGTTCGCGCGGTATTATAATGGAAGTTCCGTACAAGAGCGATGTTTGTTGCTACGAAGAAGGTGAGAGATTTTCTTCATGCGAGACCCACCTGCAATAACATTTCTGCAACGAAATCCCATCACGCGCACGGTTTGATGTGTAACGCATCGCAACAACACCACAAAGAGTATGATTTGTCTCCAGTTAAACACCAAGGCATACGGTACCCGAATTCCCCATTCGCCCATTCTCCCCGGTACGGATGCTGAAAATTCTTGTCGCGCTTCTGGTTAAGTATAGAGAGAAGGAGCGGATTAGGATATGAACTGATTTTCTATGTTACATACGATAAATTCCTAACCCTCCCAGATTTGAGTCAGCGGCACGGGGTGTGAGGCTCCGCGGAGAAGTTGAACGAATCCGTATGTTGTAGTTGATAGTGGTCATGGGTTTTTTTTGGTCAAGAAAGCACGGAAACAACGTTTAAGGCAAACGCGACACATACGGTAGCAATACTAGGGAAAGAACAAAACTGATCCTTTCAAGAGCGGACGTGCGAGTAAGCAGTAGTAGTAGTAGTAGTAGTGGCCGGGAAGTGCAGGAATAATTGTGTAGGAAGATATTTTTTAGAATAAACCGAACGTTACACCATTGCTACTAACAGACGGAGGAAAGCAGGCGACCAGAGAGATGAATATATTGTGAAACAAACAAAAACGGACGGATCGGGATGAGTGTGTGTATGTGTGTGTGTCAAAACCACAAACAGCTGGTTAGCGTATTGTGTGTGCGAGCGTGAACGTGAGATTGAGCGTTAGTAGTATTTCGGTCATTCGGGCAGCAGCACTATCGAACAGGAAACGTAAGCTTGTGATACGAGAGTGTATGCGTATGCATGTGTGTGAGCGAGCGAATGGTACGAATGTGTGTAAATAGGACAGGATATGGTGTGTTATGCTCGTGGCGCTACTGGTAGAATAGAAAGGGAATAAAGTTTAACAGGAAAAAGTAATGCAAAAAAAAACATAACTGAAAGTGTAAATCGCCCGTTCCGGTAGTTCAATATGCACAGTGAGCTATGAGTGCTGTTTTGTGTACATTTACCTAGATTTCTTTGTTTGTTCGTTCATTCGTGTTTTACGTTCGATTCCGTATTCAGCTTGTTTTTGGTTGACAGAATGTGGTTTAAGCGAAGCTGATTTGAACTTAAGTTGCACTGTCGTTTGTGCTTGTTAACGAAATCATCAGGTACTGAACAAAGAGGCGAAAAAAACTCTTAATAAATAACAATGAACTTTTGGCGAAAGCAACCCCAAACAGACCAGAAAAGGTAACAAAAAGAGAAGAATCCTTAGACAAACGAGAGATACAGTTGCTAAGATACAACGTACTCGCTGACGAACGGATTAGGTGTGTAAATTTCCGTAGAAGTGAGTGAATTGCGGGCTCAGAGCTTCTCCAAAACGAGGAATGTGTATGTTCGACCGTAGTTCTTCGATTCAAAGTGGTCGCCTTTCTCCCCGGAATCACCGTTACGTTACGTAGGATGTATTAGGTTTGTAATTAGTTTGTTTATTTCTCCATCCATCTGGGATCTGTTTTTTCCCTTTACTTTCTTCGGACGACAGATGTGCATGCTGTACTAGAGTTATTATTTATGTGGGTAGTGTCACCATACTACGTTCGGTTTAAAAAACATAATTCCGTCGCGCGAAACAATAAACCGCAAAGTTAGGCAAGTTATCAGGGGTCCCCATCATGCGCACAGGACCAAAAGTAGGACGATGAAGGTACATTTAAAAGCGGAGAGAATGTGTGATCCGACGAGTTGGGCCAAGAAGGCTATAACACAAGAAGCGTAAAAGCGTTAAATCCGACGAAAAATAAGGTATAGGACGATCGGCATTGAGCATATCGTGTGGATGATTGTGGCTTACAGGAGCAAATCATTAACAAATGTATCGTACGTATCTTGTGTTTTCGCCGCGTCAGCTGTTTTTGTTTTGTTTATATTCATTTACTTTTTAGACTTTTAATGTATGCAATGGATTAATAACGCGATTTAGATTAGAGTCGGTTGGGTAAGAGCGAGCGAGCAGCAGAAGGGAATAGTGTGCGCGCTTCGTTCACTGCTTCGCTCTCACACAGTGGCAGCGAAGAAGCGGGACTAGATTCGTGAGACGCGTAAAAGCAGAAAAACAAACAGAAAAACAAGAAATGATCTACAAATTAAAGAATAAAAACAACAAACGAGTTTAGAAAAAATAAAGAGAAAACTTGAAAATTGAAACAGAAAAGAATATTGAACAGAAAATCAAAATAAAAGCGAGTTCAATCGAGTTGTGCTTTCAGGCAGTGTTCCATTCGTTTTCTGTTTGGGATTTTGTTCCCATTGTTATTTAGCTTACTTCAAAAAGTACGAAAAGATAGCATGAATAACGAAAGAAACAGCTCTGTGGGTATAAACGCACTCACTGTCATAGAACCGCTGTGTAAAACAATTGTTTACAGTTCATTTGGCGCGCGTTTTGAGTGAAGATGTGTAAACATGAATCTCAGTGAGAAGTACGAAAAGGACATTCCGAAACGGTTACAAAATGAGCTGATATTTGCGGATAAAGTTGCTATTTCTTGCCACACTTCGGTCGTGTATGTAATCACGCAAAATCTACGCTTGTTGGAGGTACGGGAACGGGCGATCCTTAGTCATGTTTCACTCGCTGGAGCAGTTGTCGAACCGGCGGAACAACGCATGATGATAAACAATTCACGGCTGTTCAATGATACTCCATACGAAGTGGACACCTCCGCTGCGGTCATGGATTGCACCACCAACATACCCCTTCATATGGAACTCACAATCTTTCGAGCAAACGATGGTACGAAACGAAAGTTGTTCCTGCTTGTGCAACTAGATCGAACGTTAGTTGTGGTCGAACGTCGTGCCGGTGATGGTTGCGATGGCAACGGTTCCCTGCACGTGCACACACGGTTCGAAGAGTTTCGGCAGCTTTCTTTCGTGGAGAATGGTTTACGTGCTGGGAGTTGTGCGGTGCAGATAGAGGTGGACGATCGGGAGGAACCCTTCGTGACCGATTTCTTGGACACATCTTTTGGACGAACTTCCCTTCCATCGCTCGAGGATAATTTCACTTGCTTCGATGAGGTGCTGAAAACGCTCCATGATCAAACAGCCGAACGAAAGGCCCAGCTCGAAATGTTCCGTCTCACGGTAGGTGAAGTGTTTAACGAGATGAACGAGAGAATGAAAACTGTTCCGGCACTGCTGCGTTCGTCCAACGTGGAAGAGAAGATCCCACTGGTACGCTACGGGGAGGTGTGGAAGAAGGTCCACAACGATCAACTACTCATCGGTGTTCCGCTGTACAACGGCACGTACAAGAGGTAAGCGGGATTCAATGTTTTTAATTTATTTAGTAGTTTATTATTGCCATTTTTTCGTTTTCAAATTTTCGACGCCGAATCAAAACATGCCACGATTTATGTTGAGAAAAAGAGGTTCAAAACTGCACAAATGTCTTTTTCTCTGTCTCGAAACGCCAATTTTTATACGTTCGCTTGCGGGTGTCGTAACTATAGAATAATTGCACAAACGTAATTCCCAAAAAACGCTGGTCTATAATATGAATTGTCTCTACGGCTTACCACTACTTAGCGAGGGAAGCAGATGGTGTAAATCGATCATATTTATGCACGCGCATCCCCCTTTCCGCGTGAACGCTTCTCTCGGACTCTTCTTCCTGATATCATGATATCCTGGTTTTGTACATTCTACGCCTGCCACCTCTTGCCTTGGAATTGATATCTTTGGTGTTGAAACTTACGCTGGGCTATGAAAAAGACGCAAAAAACCAAAACATAACTGTCAATTAGCCCAAGCTATCCAAAAACTATTCGCTTACCCGTTTGCACAAAGTACAGACGCAACGCAATATGGAACGGACCCTAAAGGAACTTGACTAGCTTGGCTGCTGCACCGTCTTTTAAACGCGTATCGTAAAGAAATGGAAGAAGAATCCCACCTTCCTTCCTGCGTATGCTATCGCGCATTACGGAGAGAAATTTGATGCAAACAACGTGTGTAAGGTGGTTCGTCTACTGTTCGTCTGGTTTATCAACAAACACGCTATCTATCTTACAAACTAGTTTCAATCACGATTTGGTTCGATCGGTAAGCCTCTTTGACTTTCGAAAGCGGGGTTGTGTCCCTTCCTTCCACTGCTTCTACTTCTCCTCCTGCTCCACCTTCTCATCTTCCTTTCCTCGCGTCTTCCCGTGGGAGCAGGATACTTTATTTCTTATCGGATTTGCAAAATCGAAAACTATAACAAACTGGTCAAGAAATAATCTACATCGAAAGTTGCTGCACTAGCAAAACGTCTCTTAAACGCTAATGGACGTATTTATCTATAATGTGTTTGGGTGTTTTTGATTATCTCTTCAAATATGTAGAAAATATTTGCTACTCGCTCGTTCCGTCCTAGCGGTCCGGCTGTTGTTTGTTCGTTTTTTTTTCTTTTTCTCTACTAATCCTAAGCTGTGTGTTGTTCCGCGTGTGCTGTCTTTTTTATGTTTGTGTCTTTTCTGTTGCTGCTAGGCCGCCCCTAAATTTTCCGCTTCTAATAATAGTATTAGTGTTGGTAGTAGTAGTAGTATTTCGCAGTAGCAGCGGAACTTGCTATCACTAGTAATTTGACGTAATCGTGATCTCACTATTAATGTTGCCCATGTTTGCGCGCGAAGAGAGCATCGGGTCTTTTAAAACGGGGGATGTAGCTAAGGGGTTTGCTGGTGGATGAAGTATATCCACTACAATCTATCATCAAGTAACACTTTTTAGGGGAGGGCGAGGGGATTTGAAAGCTAACGGCGCGCCCTTGTGGCTGGAAAATTGTGCCGCCCCTAATCTTTAAAGTACTCCTTGGCACTGTAGCCAAACAGCTCGAAATCGAACCGATAGTAGTCGTAGAGCCCCCGGATCTGGGTCGCGTCCAGCTCGGCGAAGAACTTGAGCAGCACGTCGTTGGTGTGGGCTCCCTTGCCGGCGTTCTTCCACTGCGGTTTGATCACACTGTCCAGCCGGCCGATCGCGATCAGATAGTTCTGGTCCTCCTCGAGGGTCTCGAACTTCGCTATCACATCGTAATGGAAGAAGCAGGGCGTGCAGAAGTGCGTCACCGGCACCCAGTGCATGTCGATCTCGTAGTGCGGGTGTTTGATCTCATCCAGCAGGTAGTTGACGAACTCGGAGAACGTCGGATGCTTTAAAAGCGTCGTTGGCTGCAAGCAGAGGAAGGAATGAGACGGATGTGTTGAGCACGTTTCACCCTAACCTACCTTCCCATTGACCGTCTTCCGGTACTTCTGGATGATCCGATTGCCCAGCTTGTGGTGGTGCGAGTTCGGCAGCGCATACTGTATCTTGTCCTTGTACGCGCTGACCAGCCTTTCGAACGGATGCCGCACGATAATGAACGATATCGATTGGTTGATGGCTTCCTGCAGCTGCGAAGGTAAACACAAAGGGAAAGGGTTGGGCCGTGGTTGTAACAATCGTTCCAATTTGTCCGAGAATGAAGCCCACCGGTGCGGGAAATGAGGACACCGTATCGAAGTTGGGATGGAGGGAACGTTTCACTGTCTCGATGATAGGGTAATTATCATTTTCTGCAGTGTTCGATTTCATGCTTGCATATTTTATGCTTTATTTACCGACAGATGTAATCCGATACGGTAGGGAGTGTCCGTATAGCGAACTGAACATCGGTGAGGTGGGTTATGGCATTTAATTATGTAAATATTTCACAATCGAAATGAAATATAATTTCAGGAGAAAGTTCGATGTGATTGTTCACTTGAAAACATATGGAATTCCAAAAATGTACTTAAAAATGTTCGATATGAAATGAGTTTGTCTGTAAGCCAAACTAGG
>JXXB01036729.1:0-10814 GCA_000956275.1 Anopheles koliensis | reverse complement strand
CGTCGAACCCGATCGATCCTTCCACGCACCGAAATCCCGTTGCCGCGGTTGTTATAGTTCTTTTTTTGTTGCTGTTGTTTTTGCCTACCCAGCAGAAACCATCCTCCATCTCGTCTGCCTTTACCAAACATACACTTTGCGATCGTGAATCAGACGGGCGAAGATAAAAGTTGATGTTAATGCGCCCTGTGCACCGACCATAAATACACTATCGCGACTGATTGTTGCGTTTTCTGCCAGCAAAGGGGCGACAGATTCAGGGAGCCGAGAGAAAACAAGTGTGCTCTTGTTTTCTCGTGCGGTGGGCAGCCGATCGTCGCTCCGCTCCGGACGCCACCGCCAGAACCTCCAACGTTGCCGGCCACATTCGGTGGACATTCGGTGGATGGTCCGGCGAGTCACCTTTCACTATCCGAGCTATCCGGCCCGAATTTTTATGATGATGAAAGAGAAAGAGGGCAAGATGCGATTCCTTCCCACCTGTTTGATAGCGGAGCAAGGAGCTGCGGTTGGTGGTGAAGGAGAAAAAAATGGAAAAAAGCACACTCCACTTGATCGATATAAAGGATGGACGGACGGCACACAGAGAGCGCACAGCACACATACGCACGCACCATCGGACCGCAAATCGGAGGCGAAAGCGCTGAGAGCGAGTGAAAGAGCTCGCCACTTCGGCCGGCCGTTGCGCGAAAGTGAACCGGTGTGGTGTGGAGGATCGGCAGCAAAAAAGGAACGAAACGAGAGCACATTCACTTGCTGGCTGGGACACACGAAACCCACGACGAGGCGCATCGCGTCCTCCAACGGTTGATGTCCGGTTGTTGCGCATGTCTCTTTGCTGCCACCGCTGCTGCTGACGCGTAAATTCAAATCAAAGTGGATCGCTGGACGCCTGTGCCGGAGGTGATCGCGTTTTTCATGCGACGAGCACCCGTTTTCATCACCCTCGCGCCTCGGTGCGGGATCGGTTGCCCGGATCCGGAGGCGGATATCAGATCGGTTTGTGTTGGTGGGCTACAGGATCGCCTACCACCTCCGGTCGATTGGAAAGTGAACTAATTTACGGAGCGTATGAGCAATTGCAGCCAGCGGGGGGAGGAAGGTGGGAAGGAAGATCATCTCGATCGGGCGAACTTTACGTGAAACAGGTTCGTTTTGATGGGTTTTGAAACAAAAACACACCACATGGTCTAGAAGCGAATTTTTCCTCAGTAGCTCATCGCATAAGGAAGATCATCTGTTCAACTCACTCCCGGAACCCTCTCGTGATCATTGTTTAAATGACCCAACCTCATCACATCATGCCCGCGAAGATTTCGCCAAAAGCCGCAGCTCCCCAAATGCACCATTTACGTGCACGATTTGTTCTCCAAATCGCTGCTTGCTGATCGCTTCCAATTAACCGCCACGATCGGTTCCCAATTCAGCTGCAAAGCGTACGCTTGGCTCGATTCAATAGTACACCTAGCACGTGCTTCATTTCAACGCCAGAAGGGCCCACACGATCGACGACGACGGGGTGGTTTGATGATGCTCAAACAACTACTTGCCCGTGCCCGTGAATCAGTACTTCAGCAGAAGTTCTGGCACGATGCGGTTACCATTCGTACCGGATGGAAGAGTCCGTATTGCGTTCAGCGAAACGTGCTCCGAAGCAAAGAAGCACGATTGAAGTAAGAAAAAACAATTGCACTAAAGGAAAGGAAAAGCTCGATCTAGGGAGATCGTTGTTCGGCTGTTCGTTTTGCTCGCTTGGTTCGTTCTCGGGCAAGAACAGCCGAATCATTTCCTCTATTCGCACGCGTCTAGTTTGAGTGTATGTTTTGAAAGAAACGGGGAAAAAAACAACGCTGAATATCGCAGGCGCGTGCGTTGTTGAATGCAATTACCACTAATGAGACGGATGGATCTTTAAGAGATTTAAATATTCGCACCTTTCAATGAGCGGAATAAGCATTGCAGATGAGTTAATAATGATTATTGAGATATTCGAAAAGGTTTCCAATATATCTTTAGACAGAGGATGTTCCACTAGAAATTGTTGATAAAATAAAATTCCTATTAAAATTATTGTTTTTCAGAAGCATCCTCTCGAATGAGATCATGATATTTCTGTCCTTTCTTGCAACGCTATCCATCGTTTTACTTTTAACGATCAGTTTGCTTCTCTTACGTACAAGCTGTCACTTGCCGCTCGCACACAAAGCCGGTCGCATCCACCCACTCGCAGATCAACCTAGTTCCGCCTAATGACGCACACAAACACCGCTGGCAACGATGGCGGCTCCTAAAGCGTCACCGCAGCCTCAGTGAGATTGTTTTAATTAAAATGTATTCGTATCGAGAGCAAATTGAATGCCGCGTGGAGAGTGTGTAGGGAAACGTGGTGGACGCCCGGGCGGCCCGGACAGCACGAAGGTAAAAGAAAATCGAGAGCGCTTGCGCGGTGGCTGTGTGATCGCCATTTTTGGGGGAGCCACACTTGGTGTCCCGGTCGCAAGCCGTAGGAGGCAATTAGTGCCGTCGGTGCCGGTGGGTTGGCGTAGGGACATCGGGACATCATTAACAGCACCGATCGGCGCTTTCTAGGATGTTTCGTAACTTACCTCGAGTTGATCGGGCTCGGTCGGTGAGATGAAGAACTGCAGCGATTGTTGCACGGGATGTGACCAAATTCCACACTCACAAAAAATACAGTTGTTCAAGATAAAAAGCACTTCAGCATAGCAGGTCGAAAACTGCCAAATACCACACACGAACACCGGTCGCGCGGTTGTGGCGGATTATGTACTCTCGGGACGGACCGTAAGTACCCTCCGGGAGCTTGTCAATTTCGTTCCGGTTTGCCGTGGCCACAACAACCGGGGCCTTCTGTTGAGGGTCGTCCCGATCTATCTCGCCCGATCGCTCCTAATCGGCGATCGCGAGCGTCTTTTCGAGTGGTCGCGGTCGGAGGTTTTTTATTTGAAGCGGCCGGTCGCCGTCGGCGGCACCACCGAAAACAAACAGATAATACACTGTGCGCTTCGCGAGCGGTAGAGGTTTTTCGTTTCGCCTTCCGTGGAAAGAACCAACGTGACACTTTATTGACCCGCTCGCTCGTTTGTTTCACTGCGTTAAAAGGAGAAATAAGCCGTAGCCCGATTCATCCCCGTCTTGGCGGGCTTGTCAAACTTCACTACGGTGCGCCACTTCACACGACCGAAACGAGACAAACGCACTCACTCACACGTACTTCACTTCACTTCACTACTCGACCCTTTGCTCTCACTCTATTTCCCTCTCTCTCACACACTCGCTTTTTTCCGTGACTTTCTTCCGGTTTTGTTTAAATACAGCACGCGGTAAGCCTGCTCATTGAATCCCTTGTTGATTGTTATTTGGACACTTGACTTCTACTCGAGCGCAACAATGTTGTGATGAGACACTTCGACACGATTCGGGGGATGGGAAGACGCGCGCACACAATTTATGTCACTGAGAGGCAAACCATCACCCGGTCACGCCATGGTAGGGCAATCTGTAAAATAAAAAACCCGAAAATAAGCAATCAGGAAACGGACACATCATCATCATCATCATCTTCTTCAACGGGTGAAGGCCACCCGTTCAGCGGGCTGCAACAATGTATCCTTAATCTCCACGGGCCTTTTAGCACGCAAGGATATCAGTCACTCTCGAATGAGCACTTTTTCCTTCGTTTGATGCCAAGAAGGAAGATAAAAAAATCGCGTGAGTGAAAGGATGCGAAGTGGAGACGCCTGATGAGCCCTCCGGTGAGCCTTGAGCGAAGGGCTTGACTGTCGGGTTTTTAGTAGGTTAAATGTGCTGTTGCGCTGCGCTTTGGCTCCGTGTGTCCTGTTAAAAAAGCAAAAAACAACCCCATTTGCTCTTTTATCGGCCCGAACCACCGATGCCGATTCGCCAAAAGTCACACGCGCACTTATTTCGCACCGGGCAGACGAGTAGGCTGATACGTTGAAATTATTTATAACACTTATACAACGTGTCCCGCGCGCGCGCGCACGCCCGGAATCGAGCACAAAGAGCCCCGGAATGTCAGCGCAGAAGGAAAAGGTCGGGCAGATGGGTCGGCTGCGATGGACAGCGGCCGTGCGCGTCCCGACGGTGTGACGATCCTGGACGAATTTTAATGCAACGGCACGCAGAAACAAGCCGGTACGCACTTCGCAAAAGGTCAGCCTCAATCTTGACGTTTTGCGCTCTATCAATCGACCTTCATGTGGTCATATTTTAGTGCGGTCGGGTTGGGTTGTGTTTTTGTTTTTCTTTAATATTCTTCTTGGAATTTTGCACGCGCTCGCGTCCGCGTGCGAAGTCCGCTTTTGTGTCGCTTCTTCGGCCCATCGGCCGGCCGTGGATTGACATTCGGGTTGGTGGGGTGGATTTTGCTTATTTTTTTTTGAAAATGATTTTATTTCCAGGGCGGACGTGAGCCGCGTACGTCTCGCGGGCACAGCAGTTGATCTCGATCTCTGGCCCGGCCAGGCCTGCTGCAAGGCAACCGCGCGTGGAATGCAATGTTTCCTGTGCGGGAATTGTTTTCCTTTCGCTGATGTATGTGCGTAAAAAAGTTTAAGGCCTATTTATTCCAAGTGAACTTTAGCTTTGCCGCTGTGGCTCAGATTGTTGTGACAGTGCGGTGAAATTATTAAACTGAATTTTAATAACTGCTTCGTGGATAATTCAATAAATTGACCTCATTGACCAGTCTTATAAAGAAAAAAAAAGTTATCGAAATCAAAGCGTACAATTTTTGAATTTGTTCAAAAAAATAGTTTTTTAGAAAACAATTCGAGCATAAAATGAGCTGAATAAATGTGGCTCAATCAATGGAAAAGTCTGCCCGTGTCTTCTTTGATGTTCGCCCTTAATTTGTCTTCCTCACCCGAAGTCCCAACCCAGCCGATGATCATCCGATAAAGGTCAGTAGCGGAACTGCTCATGAATCGTCCTCTCACCCCGCCCGAAGGCTCTTTTTGGTGCTTCTCAAAAAAAAAAATGCCACCCGTTTTGTAAAAGGGCTCCGGGAAGACCGATCGCTTGTGACGCCGTTTTATTAAAAGACGGTCAACGGTGTGCAGCGAGCCTGTTTGTCTTTTTTGAGCGTATGTGATTTTTTTGTTGCTGGTATTGTATGTGTTGGCATTATTATTTTCCCTCCGCATGAGGATGCACCAACCCGTAAGGATGGAAAGTAAACGTACCCGGGGGGAGTCACACCATTAATTAGCATGCATGGAGCGCGAGCGCTAGTGAGGCGCCCTGTGCTTGAAACAAAAAAAAACTGATCGAAAGACAACTGTCCAACGAAGGGAGAACATGGTGGGCCAAGCGAAGGAGGCAACCAACAAAAAAAAAAAACACAAACACACACACACCGTTACCCTTCCCGGGAGTAATTAGCGAATGTAGTCGTAATCTACTCGCACAAGGAGGTGGACGAGTGTAATAAATTTTTAATAATTTAATCAACCGAACTCGAACCTCGGTTCGCATCGGTAATTGGGCGCTCTTTCGCCGAGCCCGGAGTAAGCGCGTTTTTTTTTTTGTTGACGGTCAGCTTTCCCGGTATCGCCAGTCTGCATTCGATTATTTTATTTTCATCCGCAAGCGAGGGTTTGCGAGGGTATCGAGTGTCCGTTCACGGGCGACGCGATTTTTTTTTGTTGGTCGATTCTGATATGCATCTTTCTGGGGATTTTGGTGCATTCTACGGAGGCGAAATAATTTGAGAGCTCGCTTTTTTGTGTGTGGGTATCCAATCGAACGAAGGTGCTTTATGCGCAGCTGATAATGTCATGTTCTTTATGCACTGCTCTCTCCTTAATCACTTGCACAATCAGCGAAGGCACATGTTTGAGATTTCAGTTAAGATGCAACTGGTATCTCGCGATCGGTCCGGAAGCGTGCAGGAACGACATGTAAAATTGAACCAAAAAAAAACACACACACATGCAAACATCATCCTCGTTCCTGGGGACACAGTTCGTTCGTTTTTTTTATGTGCTGCACGGTTTGTTACAAATTTCACTTTCTGTTTCGGTGAAGCACCGGGCACGGAAACGCATCCAGATCGAACTGGAGCAGCAAAGGTAAACGCGTTGCCGACACAACACGATGCAACTGGTCACATCCGCCGCCACCGACCAGGACTGCAATCATTTGTCATTATCTTTAATCGCACGGCAGCGCACGGTGCGAACCAGATACGGTGTGTTACGACCGTGTTTCCTTTCCGTGTTTGCTACACTTTGCGCGTGCTGAGCGTATGCGAATGTGTTTTTATTTATGGCTTAAATCACTTTTCGTTTCGCTTCATATTTTCGTACACTTTGCGATCGCGGGAGATTTGCATTTTTCAATGTTTTACTACAAAATATGGAGACGCTTCTATCACCACTAAGCACAGTTTCTATTGAGCGTTTACAAATCACAATTTTTCTGTCACATTTTGCGTGCTTCTTTTTTCTCAGTTTTGCACAATTTTTCACACCGTCGTCGTCCACTACACCGAGGACCATAATTGAGGATGCGCCAATTTTCCCTTAACCCTAACGGAGCGCATCCATCGCATGTGGTGTGCAGACGCTTCTTTCCGGGTTTGGCGCGATCTTCAGCCGCCGCACTCGTGCATCTTCAGCTGGCCACCGGTTTCGTCGCTTGCACCACTCGCGCCTCCCGAACCAATGGCATGATGTCACTTGTTTTCACTTTCCTTGCGTGGCTTCGCGATCGGAAATGCGTGCGGAACTAGTTCACCCTAAGCCGGGGCGAGGTCCACCGGGGTTGTCGTTGGCGAAGGAAACACTTCCGGCCCGCACTTGACGGTTGCAATGAGGGCGAAGATTAGAGCGGTGTCTTGGCGACGAACGCAATTAGATCGGTCGTAGCGTAATCGCACACTGAGACGCGACATTCACGGTGACTTGTGCACGTATTTTTTTTCTCGACAATCGACTTGGGATCACTGGTTCATGATAGAAACACGCACATGATCACACTCGCAGGGTGGGAAATGAGGAAACGTGGAATGCTGTTAATGAAACCGTCACTTTGAATTAAACCGTCACTTAAAACCTATCTACAGGTAGCACTAGTTTTGAGTGGATTTTTCATTACATCAGCTGCACAAAAGATGAACTCACTGTTTAACTTGTATTATTCACAAAAAAGAAAAAACGTTATCCTTCCTGGCTCACTGTCACTGATCGATCACTCCGGTTGCCGTTTGAAAACGAAAGAATGGGTAAAGAACACTTCGGTTGAGGGGACCCGCGATGTACCCGCGATGGTTCGGCAATTCCGCGATGACGGGCGTGTAATACACCGCGAGCGCGCCACGAACGGTAACACAAACGGCGTGATCGGTGCGATCAGCGATCGGTGAAGGTATGCGCGCGCGACGTCTCAAGACGGTCCGTGCGACGACCACGACGAGACGATGCGATGTGCGCTCGGGCTCAGCGCCTGCCAGGGAGGAGGACGAACGACGTCGTCGTCGTCGTCGTCGTCGAAGATGCTGCGGTGCCGTGACTCCCTCCGGCAGGGAAGCGGCAGGCGAGTGTGAGCGAGCGAGCGAACGAGCGAACGAGAGCGCGAACGAGATCGAGTGTGATCGTGGGGGCGGGACGACAAACGCGCGAGCGGTACGAGCCAGCCGTCGTCCAAAATCAGAGCAAAACGACCGTGGTACAGGGTAGCCAAAATCAGAGCAAAACGAACGTGGTACAGGGCAGGGCCGGGGCGGTGAGCGGTTGGGTTTCATCTCCCCGCGCGGAGAGTGGAGAGCTTTCGCAAAGTGGCTTCGGCGTGGCGCACCGTCAAAAGGGGGAGATCGATACAGATTCCAGTGGGGTATGGCTGTGTGCTCCATTAACGGGTTCGCTCACTTCCAACCGACTAGAAGCCTGCTCTCCAGATCGCGCAACCGATCTCTTTCTTCCTACCCCGACGCTCTCTTCGCGCGCTGAAGCGACGAACCCCGGCTGGGTGGTTGAATCGCTCCAGAAAAGGCGCTCGTTTAGCAGCACGAAGAGAGAAAGAGCTAGAGCTAGAGAGAGAGAAAGAAGAGCTGCGGAAGGTGAACCGTACGGGAGGAAGGTGATCCGATCAGCTTCCTTCATTCATCTCCAGCATCAGTACGCCCCCACCTCGAGCGCACACTGAAAGCTTCCCGCGAGTAACTCACTCACACGCTAGGCTCGGAGCTTTCAGGGCACTCACTTCACTTCGGGTGGTTTCAAACACCATCCGAGCGAAACCATAACGACAAGAACGAGAGCAAAGCTCATGCCGGGGGAACGTCTTCCTGCGGTGCTGAGCGAGTTTTGCTCACTCTCTCTCTCGCAGACTCCCGTTTCGGCGGGGTTCATCGCTTGAAGTCTTTCGTTTCTGCTTGCGGAGGGAGACTTGGTTTTTTGCATCAAAACAAAAACACGAACACGAGCGGACCGCTTTTACGTGAGCGTGTGTTTGTCGGCACGAAGCGTCGCGGTATGCCGGTTTTTGCAGCGCATCATCCTTCTGGTCGAGTAACGCGCGAGAGCAGTACGCGCGGAGCGACGATCGGATGCTGTTACGATCGTCTACGTTAGGTGGCGTATTGCGTGGGATATAACGAGTTTTTTTTACATGATTTGTTTTTATAAATGATTTAAAACTATTTTATAAAAACTTTTATTTTATTTTATAATTCATAATTATAATAACAACTATGTTACTTTTTCTCAAATGGTTACTTTTACTCTAACCATTAATGTACGATTCGGACAATTTTGAAATAAAAAAGAATTCATTTACTGATCGCAACAAACTGATTGATTTTTTTCATACAATGCAAAAAACTCGTCTCATACGTTCCAAACCACAGAGAACAATAAATGTTATATACCATGTCACTGCATTTGAACCCGCTGTCGTGCCACAGATTGAGACGTTATGTTTATCTTAACTATCCGTTTTTATTAGCCAAAAAGGTTGCTCAAGGTAAGGCTAAATTGAGTGGTGCATTCACTGGCTCAAAACCAAATCACGGCACGGCTGATATGGTCGGTTGCTGCGACTATTAAAATGCAAATATGATAGAGAATGGTGCGGTGAGGCGGGATTGGTTCGGTTCGGTTTTGTTTCCGATGTTTGCTTTTGCGAGGCGCCTTTGAAGTGCGTTGATGGTGGTGTTTCGATGATAAGAGGAATTGTTTCGTGTTACGATTTTCGCTGTGATATTTCCGACAAATGTCATGGTTTTATGACATTAAATTTCGATTCTCTCGTCGGGATAGGATTTTTTCTTTAATATAACGTGAAACCATGCAAAATACAAACTAATGCCAACCTAACTGGCGTTACCGAAACGAAACCGGCACATCCTGTAGCTGCAGATGGTTTGGAACCTACATTGCCCAAACAATCTACATGTTGAACAGTGCGCACTGAAACCCGACCCGACAATAGAAACAAAAAAATTAGAAACTGTTAAACGTCGTTAAGTTGTGCTCTCCTTCCAAAGGCGGACGGTTTTTGTCTTCAATTTTCGTCCACCACATTGCCCCATTTCAATCATAACGATCTTCATCGCCTCATCATCATCTCCTTCGGGAGCAGCGTGCCGTTGGTGTCTCATCGAACTGTGGCAAACCCCTCCGAGCCGGTTGGAGATGATTTGGAGCAAACGCATGTGACCGATGTAGAAGGTCCCAAAATAAGAGCAGACAGTCGGGCAAAAAACGGTTTCAGAAAAACCAATTTCCAACTTCCGTTACATGTCATTTTTTCGACCGCCACTGGACGGGAGGCTGGACGGGTGGTGAAGATGATTAACAAAACAAATGTCTCTCCTAATTTCTGAGAGCGAGAAAAACAGACCCGAACGTCCGTACCTAACAGTCCACCTTCAGTGGCTTTTGGCAAAGGCTTCTCCGAACAAATGGTAGCAAATGGTAGAAAATTAGGGAAAACAGAATGGTACCTACACACACCGGCACTGGCACTGGATCGGTACGGTGGTAGTAGAAATGACCATTCAACCGTTTTGTCGTTCGCCTTCCGGTCCTATGCTGCCTCTTCCCGGGCAGTGAAAACTGTACGAAAGACCGAGCCGTGCCGAGATCTTAATCGACGACAGATTGAAGTTTATGTCAATGTCGCTTCCGTTCTCGAAATGGATCGCACTTGCCGTCGTTCATTCACACTTGTTTTGAGCGGCTAAACGGGGCGGGGATACCCCTCAATTAGGTGCAAAGCAAAAGGCTTTATGACGGGCTTCTTCCAGCCACGCGGTGGAATCTAACTGTTTTATCCGATTTAACGATTCAGCCCGACCGGCTAAACAGCATCACAAGGGGTAATGGGGCTTATGATGAGCTTTTTCGGAGGCGAAACTGTTAGCTGCTTGTGCTCGTGTTAATCGGGAATTGCTCTATTTACGCTTTGTTGGTGTGCTTAATTGTGTAAATGGGTAGTGAAATGGACTGTTGCGGGTAATGTGTGTCGTTTGATGAAGCTGTAGCCGGCATTATTTCGGTTTGTTCTTGGGGAAGGTGGTAAATGGAAGTATAAACTCGTCCCGCCATCTTTGAGGTCATTTAATGTTTTGATTCGAAAAAAATAGTTCAATCCTAGATAATTTCGAGTGATGAATTCAAAATCTTATCCAAAAAATTGTAGAATTGTAAGTAAGGTTAAAGTTAAAAATATTAGTAAAACATCAATAAATAGTAAATAAAAATATGAAATTCATTTAAAATATTTTGAAATATGTTCTTGACTGGAAAATTAATATTTTTCCATTA
>JXXB01036721.1:0-15777 GCA_000956275.1 Anopheles koliensis | reverse complement strand
CGATATTTGCCTGCCTCCTGTTTGATGTGCGATCACACTCACTGTTACGCAATAAGATTCTAGTAATAACACTAGCACAATTTTGCAGGGAAAAAATATCTCCGACGACAGGAAAATACGAACGACACCACGGCGAGGTGGCGTGAACATTAATCCGTAATAATCTGTAATTTAATAAATCGTCACACGAAGAAGCGGCTGAATGTTCTCAAAATGATGTGATTTGTTTTTCCCACGTAGTAGTGCGTGGGTGGTGGGCCGGTGGGTACCGCTAGCAGCTGGTACCGCCGCAAGCAACCGTCGGAGCGTTGGAAGAGTTGCTAGAGCATGGTAATCTGAAATCAAATTTGATTCCCGTCAACTGTATGTGATTTTACTTTTCAATCATTCTTGCCAGCAACAGCAGCACGGACCGCTCGTTTCGTCGCGTCGTATTTCACGCCGTGATGATGGTGATGGCAATATGACATCAACGCACACACGGTTTGAAGAGGTCGTACCGGCAGAAGAAATTCAAACCGAAACCGTCGAGACGGACACATCCGGGAAAGTTCGTTCCGTCTCTGCGTAGCGTTGAGGATGAAAATGAACGCCGATGGAGGATGTTAGAAGTTAGCGCGAGATATGTCAGAACACATTTTCGTTCATTTGACTCGCCGTGGCAAGGTTGGTGGAAGGAACAGCATCGAGCATTACACGAGTGGGGAAATTCTAATGAAAGCCAACAAATGAAATAACAACGGACGCAGTAACATGATTATCCCAAATGATCTTGAACATGTTTCATATAATAAATGGTACGAGAACTTATAGTGATTTAGCTTATGTTCTTCGCATTTAATTTTCTTTGTCATAAAATATGACGGTAAATTGTTTGTGGCATTAATATATTATTTACAAAAATACAACACCTAGAACAAATCCTTTCATCAGAATTCGATACTTTCGCTTTAAGCTACTATAAATTTTCACTTGTTTAAAGGATATTGAATATACTTTCTTCCAGTATAGCTGACGGAAACTGAAGCATTCAGAATCATCATTTTTCTACCATTTCCATCCATTTCAGTCTTACCACCAAATGTAAAACAGGAAGCAATGATTTTCGATGTGATAGTAACGATTAAAATGGGTCAAAAATTAATAACTCTCTAAAAAACTTCCTCCAGCATATTGGATATAAATTGTAAAGCTTTTTTAAAGAGTACGACCATACAAAATCGAGACATTGCTTCATACAACAACAATGCATTGGGAGTGAAAATTCATTGCACAAAATTCCACTCCCTTGTATACAGCATTTTGTAAATGATTCAGTTTTCGCAACTCTACCCCTACATATACACGCATAACTTCACGCCGTTCTAGGAAGTGTCAAAATTCTAGAAAGCTCGCACGTGAGCGCAAAACTGACGCGAAAAGCTTTGAGAAAGTGAGCATACCATACGAACAAAAAAAAACGCCAACTGCTCGAGAGCAAAAAACATCGGAGCACTGCGTAGCGGAAGCAAACATAATATCAGAGAGAAGAGCTACCTTAGCGTGCTCTAGGAGGAAATCCAAAAGAGAAACGGTCCGAGAGAGCCATTTTGCATCATGTGATTTGAATTTTCCAACATGAGGAAAAGTGTGGTTCAGGCACATGACGACACTGTGTCGTTAATATTTCATTGAAATAATAATTTTGTCTTCGTTGTAAATCGATTTTTACGCTACACCCGCGAACTAGCATCAAACGCATTCACTTTATAACGATACCGTAGGCCCCGCCGAGTTGGTTGCTAAGTTGCGCCACCACTTTCTTTCATCCCTTCTTTTTGCCATTTCCTCACGTGGTTGGTTACGTCTTCCGTGTACAGTATTCCGCACTCGACACTTACCTTTTGTCGCCACCGTCACCGCCTGCTGCTGCTGCGCCAGTTGCATCTGCAGCTGCAGTCGTCGCTGCGGTAGCAGCGGAAGTGGTCGCTGTCGCAGTGGTCGCAGCCGAGTTCGGGGGCGTCGGAACCTCCTCGTCCTGCGGTTCGCCCTTGGCCGCTCCGATCCACGAGCTCACTTGATTCGTTAATCCGGAAAACATGTTCACTGCAAACGAAGGTTGGAGGAAAGTAGTTTTGGTTTGGGGAATGTTTGGCTCTTTGCTTTTCACGCGTTCACGTCTAGCTACGGTGGTGCAGTGGCGACCGAAACCGAGCCTCGGCCGGTGATAATCTGCCACCGAAATGCGCAAAATGGGTCGGCAAAATCGATTCCGCCGATTTTGCGTTCACACTTGGCACTCGGTGTGCGTGCGGTGGTTAGTGATGGTGATGGTGGTTAGACTTCGCGACTTTTAGTGTCTGGTTTGGAGCTGTTAGTCGAATTTACTGCAAACACATTCACGGTAGACTGTAAGCTGCTAGGATTGCACTTTATCTTTCGCGGACGGGACTGAAGGCAAGCACACGACGTAACATTCGGAACAACAGTGAGATCATACGCACATCCTTAACAACACGTTTTGCTCGACAAAATCTCCCTTCCCGGAGGGGTAGAGAGACGTTCCTTACTGGAACGTTGGTTTTATCGCACTTTGTGGGTTGCTTATCAATGCTTGTAAGCACACAGGAACCGAAGCTCACAAACCGAAATATCCGCGATATCCTAACCTAACACGTTAGTCTACCACCCAATCCGTTTGCTGAAACTCAATTCAAAGATGCTAGGATGATTTCAAAACCTACATCAGCACTGTCGCACGAGACGAAAGGCAACGTTTACTTTGATGCGGCTACGAACGAACTGTCCTGTTCTTGACAGTCCATGGTGTACATCGGGTCCCCTCACTAGGCAACACTCAGAGAGTGTGCTCTGGAGGGGAAAATTGTGAACTTTCACCATAAGCCAACTACGCGCGCTAGCTAAATAACACAAACACACGCCAACGCGTCCATGATTCTCTGACCGTCCGGTAGGCGAGAACGGTGACAATTCCCTATTCGCCAGCTTTTCAAATGCTACCACCCATCCACATTTTGTGCGAGCAGAGAAAAACTTCGAAATTGTTGTGTGTTAAATTTGCTTCTCTTGTCCGTTGCAGGAAACGATAGGCGAAAACATTCGCCACGAAAAGGCAAAACCGGCGAACTAAGAGAAGTGTTGGGACATAACGCAAAAGGTATGGGGGAGTTGCAACAAAAGCGCGGCACTCAGCAAAAGAGCTTTTCGTCCTGTTCGACAGCGGTATCCGCATGCGGGCCTCTTCTGTCAGCACTCTGACATAGTCACATATATTTTTAAAGTATTGGAGGATTTATTATACCAAAGCCATTTAATTCCCTATCTTCTCGAGGCTGTGGTGACTGTATGAAAGTCCTACAATAAAACATTACAATACAAAAATGTCAGCCAATCCCACATTGCGCGTGTATGAAAGGAAATTTTGGGAAAGATGTTTTTTCCGCAAATGGATAACTATTTGCTAGTTTCTGTAACGTAACATAAAATCGCATTACGTTCTCGATTGATTTGCACTTTTTTCGCACACACGCACCACTCCTTCACAGGACACTCGTGAAGGACACGGGCACTCTGTGCCGTCGTTTCGGTTCACCGTGTTCGCTATCGATTGAACTACATTCACTGCATTGCAACGCAAATATCATACCAGCAAGGATCAAACCCCGGAAATGACGGTGAAAGAAGCTAAATTTTGATTTTCACACAGTTGTAGTACCAGTGTCACGCGTTTGCTTAACCGTTCAAAGAGGTCTGTTCAAACAGCTGCCTGAAGAACGAATAAGCTTAGAGTGGAGCAGGCAAAAAGTGAGCCGTAATTTGCCCGTACAGTGACAGTGTGCGCACGAGTGTGTGCGTGCGATATCTTTTTTCGTCCTTTTGCACGTAATTTATACGAAAGCTTCCCAAAGCGCTTTCTAACAGCATTGCGCATTCGCTGTTGATCCTGCCCTCATCTCTCAATCGTGGTGAAAGCATTCCCCGTGCTATACAAATGTAGATGGAAAGCTTTTTGGCGTGTTTAGTGGTGTCACAAACACATTCTCGCTGTGTATTGGTTAGAGCTTTTGAAGCAGCTTGAAAGGTTTCTTCTCATCGGGGAGGTGTATCGAGTCGGTGTGTTTTATGCTAGAATAGAGAACTTTTTTTACACTCCACGAACGCTTCGTTCCCTCCTGAGCATGGGAGCATGAATCGTGCCAAGCGACATGCGTACTACGGCACCCGAAACCAATCGAACCGCTGCGTGTCGTCCTGTGCTAAATAATGAGAAAGCAAGCACGCAGTTCCGAAGAAAGTGTGGAATGGAATGAATTATTTTCCCACTGCACTGCTGAACGGAGAGAAGAAGGAACGAAGTGTGGGATTGTTGCCTTCTCAAACTGTGGCCGTTCTGTTTCATGAATGAATTCAATCGTTTCGTAATGGTAGCAAACCACACGGTAAAAACCCGTGTTGGTTCATATTTTGTTCGCATTTGTTTCTACATCACTCTGTGTAACTCTTGCGTTATGAGGAATTTTTCTTGGCATGACTATAATTTACGATTGGCAGGGATCGCAAGGATCTCTGGCTTTTATACTACTATTGGCTGTGTAAAAGCTTTCTAATCAATGAAGCTCAACTAGGAAACAAACAAATGCCAGCTGTTCAAATACTGGTCGGTAAATATTAGCCTTCTCATAAAAACGATATTAGGTTGTATATTCATACTAGAAAAAATTGCAAATGTATAAATAACACTACGATGTTTTAAATGTTTGTGTTGTTTCCAAAAATTTTAACATTCTTTACCGTGTGCTATTTTCTTGCAGCGGCTACCAACAAGAAAAAAAGATTCCAACTGGATATAAATTGTAATGAACTAATTATTAGACGACAAATAATCAAATTAAACCAATCAATACATGAGCATCAGCGCCCAATTAACACATCATTCAGTAGCGCGATAAACACATGAGCAAAACGTGCGTATGGGGACGGGTATTAATCACACCTTTGTTGTCCGCCCCTGCTATTCCATCGTGTACTTACGGCGCTATCCTTTGCTTACAGTCCACCCCCAAGCGCATGGGGACAGGATTCTCTAGTGGGTTTTCTTCAGTCATCGTTGAAAATAGAAGGATGGAAAAATCGATAGCAAGCACAGGCAAATGTGTGGCCTGCCTGCTGGCTTTGTACATAATTGGTGAAACATTTGCACTCTCCTGCAGCGTAGAATCGCTAGGACGCACGACTTTGTTAGGAAAATTACTTCTACCTTTACGCTATGTACTAAACTTAGACAGCTATGCTATGGCTAAAGGGTAGCTAGTTTTGAATTCCATACTTTTTGCTTGTTTGTTTGCTTTACGTTGGCCAATTCTTTAAACACTCTGCCACGATCACACCCCACCGATTGTAATTTCTCGCCTCAGGCAGCCAATTTTCAGTAGATATGACTTCCTGCTTACACTCTAGTGTACGTTGCTGATGGGATGAGGATTGCGAGACGCTGCACTGCACTTTACAAATTGCACTACGCACTGGAGAAAATCCTTATTCGCTCGAATGCACTAGAAAATCGAATGCGTTTCTCCAAACGAACAATGAAAACAACTTTTCTGTTGCTGTCTCTGTGATAACAATGACAGTTTCGGGATACCGTTTATACCGTACGGTTCTGATCTTTCGTGGGACAGACATACGTTCCGTGCGCTTTAAAAAAAATGTAATAATTACTGGATATTGACCGATTTTATAATTTTATGTGAATGTTGTTGTTAGCAATATTCAACTTTCTAACGACTGTAATATTACTGAAGTCCAATAATACCGTCCAACGTTATTAAGTCGAATTTTTCACAGTTGTTGCAACTGCTGCGACACGATACGATGATCAATTGACAGCGAAATAGTTGTGGTGTGTTGGAAAAGCACAAACTTGTTTACCAAATGAAAATTGTTGAGTTTTCCCCCATCAGCCGGCAAGATACTATAATTACAGCTCGTACGTATCAATAAAATATCAAAAAATGCATTTAGGTGCACAGAAGTTAGCCCTTAAGCAGAAGTAAGTATCAATATTACACCCGGCTGAATGCCGTCTCATGTTTACTGCGATGTTCGATGCTAATGTTTTCCTCAATGTATGTTTTTTTCTTTCCTCTAGGGAAGCAAAACTAGCTGCAGCTTTTCCCAAAGGAAGTCGGTGCCAGAAGTGTCTGGAATATGGCCACTGGAGCTACGAATGTCAAGGCAAACGGAAATACTTACACCGATCGTCACGAACTCAGGTGTTGAAGAAAAATTTGAACAAAATCAGCGCAAAAAAGTAAGTGCACCGCTTCTGATGGCAGGCGTTACCGAAAGCCGAACAGAAGAAACTCATTGTGATTGCTTTCTTTCGCTTCCTAGTGGTGACGGTGCAACAGACAACAATACCTCAGAGGGCACCAAAGTTCGGACGAAAAAGTCCGATGGGGATAAAAAGGATCATGACGCAGGATCCGATTCATCGGAGAGTAGCGACGATAGCAGCAGTGGCAGCAGTACCAGCAGCAGCAGTAGTAGTGACTCTGATAGCAGCAGCAGCAGCGATACAAGTGGTAGCAGCAGTGAAAGCTCATCCAGCAGTTCCAGTTCGAGCGGTAGCAGTACCAGCAGCGACGACGAAGCCTCGACTAGCTCTGAGGATGTCAAGGGGAAGAAAAAGGTAAGGTTATCGAAGCGGAAAAAGGACACAAATGGAAAACAAAAAACGGACGGTGGTAAAAAGGATAGCAAGGTAAGCAAGAAAAACACAAAATCAGGCAAGAAGAGCTCAAGCGATAGCAGCAGTACTAGCGACAGCAGTAGCAGCTCCAGCGAGGACTCATCAGCGTCGGAAATTGATCGCAAGAAAAAAAAGAAGAGGCGTAAAGAAGGTGAATAATTACTCGGATTGAACAAGGAACAACACATACCTACCTACTAGATTGTATGCATTTTACGTAGCCAACTACTTCCTCTGTCTAGTTTGCCGCGATATTTTAACCGACGAAACGTACACACCCGTTGCATTGGAATCTATACAAAAAAAACTGGGAAACAGCATTTCTCCCATTTTCTGTTTCGGCTACTTATTGATATATTTAAGCTTCGAATGTCAGGAAACACGCACGCAGCACGCACATTTATTATTCGTAATATACTCCTATTGTACAAAATCGTAAAAATGAGAAGTATGTAAAAAAACGTAATCGTTAAAATAAACCCTTAGTGACTAAAAAGAGAAATGAATTTGTGAACATGTAAGCGTAGCGATTTAAATAAACAGATCACACATGTTCGTCTAAGGTTCGGCGGCATCCGGAACGACCTGCACAATCACCTTCCGCTTCGGGTCGTACGTGAAACCGTTCTGCCGGAACAGCTCGCTGTCGAGGAATGGCTTAAGGTTGAAAATTTCTAGTGCCTTTGCCCGCTCGGACAGATCCTTCTCCATCACCTCCACGACCGTCGTGCGGGACGACGCCGACGAATCCTTCGTTCCGCGCCGTACGCCTTCTTTGCACCGTTGCAGTGCCAACTCGTCTAGTGTCAGCTGGCGAAGGATGAAGAACAGCAGCTCGGAGTGATCGCGCTGGAAGGACAGGTACTTCTGGAAGGTGGTACGCATCTTTTTCATTACGCTGAACTTTTGCGCCTCGATGAAGCTCTCCAGCATCATCCGGATGGCCATGTTTACGTCCACGTCCTGCACGGTGTCGCGTAGATGCATCCGGGCGTGCGCCTCCGACATGCGGATAACGCTCTCGATGTGACGCACCGTGATGGGAAGCGAACCGGTCGAAAGCGACTCCTGGCGCAGTTGCGAGTACATGTTGGCGATCTTGTCCTGATCCATGTTGGAAAGCTTCGGGTGCACGTTCTCCTTCGCGTACACGATGTACTTCTTCAGCAGATCCTGCGGTATCTGCATCGTGTCCTGTGGTTGCTGTGAGTCCGGCACCTCCTCCTCCTTCGATGGGTGGTTCTTGATGTGCGAGGCGACCACAAACTCGGCCAGATGTTTGTCCTGCATCGGATCAAACTCGTCCTTCACGACGCACAATACGTCAAAACGGGAGAGGATTGGTTCGGAGAGGTTCACGTTCTCGGAGAACGTCATGCTCGGATCGTACCGGCCACCGATCGGGTTGGCCGCGGCGATCACGGCACAGCGTGCCTGCAGCGACGTCACGATACCCGCCTTCGAGACCGAGATCGACTGCTGCTCCATCGCCTCGTGGATCGAGGTCCGATCCTGATCGTTCATCTTGTCGAACTCATCGATAAGACACACTCCCAGATCGGCCAGCACGAGGGCACCCGCTTCGAGCGTCCATTCGCGCGTGGTCGGATTACGGCGCACGTACGCGGTTAAACCAACCGCCGAAGCACCCTGGCCGGTTGTAAACACCGCCCGCGGTGCAATCTTCTCCGTGTACTTCAGAAACTGGGACTTTGCCGTACCGGGATCACCGCACAGGAGGATGTTAATATCGCCACGAATTTTGTGCTTATTGCCCGGGTTTTTCGATTCCCCGCCGAAGAGACACAGCGCCAGGCCACGTTTGATGTACTCGTGACCATAAATGGACGGTGCCATGCTTTGCGTAATGCGATCGCTTATGCGCGGATCCTTGCTGAGCCGTTGGATCGTGGAAATGTCCTCGTCGGCAAGGGACGCCACAACCTGCTTGCTATCCTTCACCACCAGATGATTCGCAATCAGCACCGTGGCAAACACCGGGAAACCTTGCTCCGTGTTCAACGACCCATCGTAATTGTTGGTGTAGATGCCCGTCACCTCGATCTCGTCGCCCGGTTTGCACTGATCGCACAGATCGGCCAACAGCACGCAATCCTTGCTGCGCGGAATGCGCCCAGCCGGAATACGACCCGGTGACTCCTGCAGTGTGATCTTCTGATAGTTCCGGTACAACGTTTGCTCCATGTTGATCGAGAACGGCCCAACGCTCTGACACTCGGGACACGAGCCGGGCTTTACCTCCGTGTTTTGGCTCTGCACGAACGGTCCAAGCACATAGCCGCACTTCACGCAATCGTATTTGATCACGGACAGCTGCGGCAGGACACCGGTGGTGGCCGTCACAACGCCCAACGTTCGCACGAGCTGGTTAAGATGCAGCTTCCGGAACGTACGTAGTTCCTCCACCAGCGGCAAGTCCGAAATGCGCACGTGTATCTCGTTCGTTACGCGCTCGTACGTCGGGTACAGGCTGAGTACCATCTCTTTCGCGACTTTATCCATAATTTCGAACATCTGGAATGGTGCGTCCGGCAGAAAGTAAGCCAGTGCGTGCTGATTTTCTGCCAGATCCATGTACGACACCACGAAGCTCGAATTGTTCTGCTCACACATGCGCCGTATACGCTCGCGGTACACATAGTTGCCCTTCTCGTCGACGAACGTGCGCAGGAAGCTGTTGAAGCGGTTCGAAATTTCCGTTCGCGGTGCCAACATCGATACCCACTCCTTGATGCTGTGTCCCTTCGTATCCTCGAGATTTTCGATCGATTCCACCATTTCCGCGTCGGTTTCCGTTTCGGCACCGATCTGCGCGGCCTTTTCTGCCGCCCGTCGTTTCGCTCTCGGTATTTCATCGTCCTCGTCGTCGTCGCTCTTGTCGTAGAACAGATCGCGGCGATCGCGGTGCACACCGGCCGCACGATCGCGCCGTCGCATCTCGGCTTCGGCCGCCGCACGATCCGTCTGCGAGATGTCACTGTACTCGCCCGTATCCAGCTCGTCCATATCGTAGCGATCGAGATGGGGAGCGGGCCGATAATCGGCTTCCATGTTGTCACCGAACAATTCCTCCCCTTCTCCTTCCTCCTCTTCGTACACGTCCTCGCGGATAGTGGTGTCACCGAGGATTTCTGCCTCATCTTCGAACGGCTCGAAATCTCCCACGGGGGAAGTCATGCCGGAGCGGAAGTTACGCCGGTCCATTTCCGACGGTAGGTTCGGTGCTGGTGAGCTTGGCGTGTCCTTGTGATGCAGCACATGATGTTACGATACGAATACGAGAAGTAAACGTTAACATACGTATCACGGCGCTACGATCGCGACTATACTTTACTTTACTTACCGACATGTTTGATATTTGTATACAACGACTGACTTCAGAAATAGTGGTTAAAAACAAACAAATTAGGCAAAATTAACAACTTTTGTTTCAAACTACACAACACTCTGCGCCAACACCAATCAAGCAAACAACGTACAACGAAAATGCGCGCGAAACTTTGACATGCGCGTCGTGCTATCAGGTTGCGCCTAATTCACCAAATGTCAAAATTTTGACTCAAACATCATGGTGAGTAAATCATCCGCCTAAACCGTCTAGCCAAATGTACTGTACAGAATAATACAAATTTGTTTCATACATTCGATGGACGTCGGAAAGAATGTGATCCCCTTTGAGAAGGCTAGAATTAAATCTATGAGCCGCAAGATGAAAACCTAACTATTGTGCAGCACATTCAATTCCGCAGGCGAATGGCACCGGACCGGAATCAAACCTGTAAAGTACTTCGATGCTGGAAAAGAATGGAGCGAAGTAAAGTAACGAAGAACGTAAAAACTCGATAAATTTTGTTTCATTCCCTTCATCATTGTCCAAATTGATAAACATCAATGGGTAATGGTACGTTTTATTTAACATTCATGAATGTTTTTTTATTGAACATTACATTTTATCGTTGCAAAAAAATACAAATGTATTTTGCTGTAACGCTAACCTACGGTTCGTCAACGAATTCCGCCACCATCTCTTCAACGATGTCGTCAATGTTTTTAACCTTATCGATGCTACCATTGGTGTCTGATGCTGGCAACAGTTTAACTTTCTTCGGTGATCCACCTTCATCCGTTTCCGTTGCGATTGAATGCTTCAAATTATCCCTACCGTTCACCTGTTGCTTTACGCCCGATTCAGCCGTTTGCAGTGGAACTTCCATGACATCATCGTCATCATCTACACGTTCTTCGGCTTGTTCTTCATCGCTATCTAACACCGACACTACGGGTGGCGCCTCAAGTTTATCGCTTTCGCCTTCCGCGAGTTCGATAATTCCTTCATCATACCCACCATTGTTGTCTGATCGATCGAGAGCCGGAGGCGTAATGGCGTTAGTTTCGACAACCTCGATAGAGTCATCCACATGCTCGACCCATCCGACCGCTTCTGTTTGTTGCTCCTTTTCCGGTTCCTCGTCTTCCTCCTCCACGATAGATTCATCGCTCGCTTCCGTAACGGCAAGCGATTCGTTAATTTCACCGTCGCTTTCGTACGCCACAACTTCCTCTTCTACGGCGGACGTGGTCGGTTTTTTCGGTGAAACACTTACTTCCGGCTCCAGCACTATATCATCGTCACCGTTTCCATTGTGTGCTACACCGTTTGCTTCCTTTATGGTGTACGTAGATCGTTCAAAAAGCATCACCAACGGATGTTTATCCTTGTTCGCTAACGCATCCTTGATGGCGGCTTTGTCCGCTGGGAAGTACAAGGTTTCCTTCCATGGATGCACCAGCAACTCCACGGTGCGCGCAAGCTCTGCCGCCGTTGAACGTACCGCGCCACTCGAATCGGTCGTTTGCAGTGTGTTAAAGATGTATCCCGCATACTGCAACGGTGGCGGACAGTGATGATGTGGATTGACGATCAGAGCGGCAAAGGCACGCAAGAGGGCCACCCGTACTTTGTCGTTGCTGTAAAGTCCCGCCAGCTGTGGTTGCATTACGAGCGAGAAACACAGAGGAACAATCTTTTCCTGCAGCAGCTTTTGCGTGACCGGCTTGATGAAGCATCCGGCCGATTGAAGCACGACGGTCAAACATTCCAGTGCCGCCTGACAGAGCGTCTCGTTGCCGCGATCGATCAGTTGTTCCTTGTTTTCAGCGACGGCTGCACCGCCACTGGAATGCACCTGATTGAGAGCGGTAGCAGCATTCTGTTCCTTCTGCAGCTTCCTCTTCGCACGGGACGAAAGACGCTTGTTGTTCGTTGCACCCATCTTCAACGTCATCTCACTCTCGTACGGTGTAATATCGCGTACGATCTGCTCCAGCAGTGCCTCATTCACCGTTTCTATGCTACTACCGTAGCGCATCTTTTCGCACCACAGTTGGATGCTTTCGTAGATTTTTATGCGCAACCGGGTGAACGATTTCTTCGTACCACCAGTATCGCCGGCGTCGGATTGGGTGGCTCTTAGGCATTTGGGAAACTGCTCATAGATGGAGTCCGCGAAGACGAGCATGTTGGAACCGAGGGACAAAACCAGCGCATCCAAAACACCCAGCAAACCGTGGTGAAGTGAGGGTAAAAACGTCCCGAATGTGACATTTTCCGCTATGGCATTTTTGCTCATCGCTTCGCACGTCACGGACAGTCCGCGCAGCACCAGATTCAGCGCTTTGAAGGGGATGATAGGTTTTGCTACCGGGTACGGTCCCACGATGGCTTCGTCAAGGTATGCAATCAGATTGCACGCACGAACCGACAGCAACTGTGCCTTGCGTACAGCGTTCGTTGTCTTCTCCAGTGGCGGTAGCTTTAAGCAGTCCAAATCTTCTTCCTCATCGAACGTTTCCGGCGTATGGACGAAAATTTTATTCAACAGATCGTGAATCGTATCGATCAGCTTCTGGTAGTAAACTTGCCAAGTCTTCTTATGCAGCGTACCGTGCTGGCCGCCACCACGGATCTGTTGCAGCAGCAGTAAACATTTTGCCGTCCCATCCACTACGGCCGGATCCGTAGCGTCAACCAGCGAGTATAAGAACATTTCGATACGACCCTTAACCGGGCCGCAGGAACCTGCATAATGCTGCATGATTGGTTCCATTACTCGCAAGGAAGACGGTATGGCTGAGGCAATAAGTTTGGGCCCTACCGGTCCTATCAGTTTCGGCAGACTGCTGACAAATAGTTTGTGCAACTCGTTTGAGCTGAGCGACCGACTGATCAGTAGCTGCACTACTTCATACACCAGAGGCAACGATTGGTGTCGTCCGCTTTGCTCACAAACCCTGATGCACACGTTCAGAAGGAACTGTGCCTTCTCTTCGACCAGTTCCAGCGGACATTCGGGCAGCAGGTGGACGAGAATTTTCAAACCCCGATCGCGTGTTTTGTAGTTGTTTAATAGGTTGCCAATTTTGGTGAATAACGCGTCCAAATCATTATGTGGCTACAGTAAGAAATGGTTTCCAGATGTTAGTTCGATGAGACATTAGATTGTGTCTCTAGGATGAGCTTTGAATTCTTAGAACTTACGTCGGACCAGAATGATTGGTGCTCTGCTAAATTATTAAGAAACACCGCTAGCAGGCTGTCGCTAGCGCTATCGATAATGCCCCCAAATATTTGGCCAATTCCGTCCATGGCTATAGTTTGGATGTGTAAAATAATGCACTACACTGAAGTACGAACGAAGATTTATCCTCTGCGCTATTGTTTCCTTTGATACTACACGTGCGTGCAACCGGCACAAACGTAAACAGTATATCCTTAACTTTGACAGCAGAACAATTGAAGGCAAATACAGTAGAGTACCGACTAGCCGGTCAACAACCGTACAGATATAATCAACTCATCTCTACGATTTAACTCTACCAATCGTTTAACGTTTTGGGCTTCTAATGCTTTGGTTTGTACAGGCGAAAGACCCTTAAGGTCAAAGCCTGTATAAAAACCTACAAAAAAGGTTAGGAAATAACTACAATATTTTTTTAGGAATTAATGTTATTCGTAGTATGAATGCCGTTTTCTAAACTCCCATCGATAACTTATATGCTTTAAAAATTAAACCAGTGAATTCAAAACCGTACTGTAACAATACATTTTATTTTTTTAATTTAATTAAAGAAGAAACGGCCTGGCCGTATTGCTTGTAACAATACATTTTCATATCCGAAGAAATTTTATTTTGGTTTTTGGTTTTAACGAGATGCAACTTAAGGAAAGTATGGTTCAAATTACATCAAGGCTAGAAACAAATTAATTCTCTGATACGGCTGCACCACTTTATAAATTTGCCTCTGAAAGCGAAACATGAATGATAGGAACATCATGTTTTTTATTGATTTTCCCATACACGAGTTTTTATTCGATTTCAAACAGTGCCTTACGATATGATCTTGTCTACGCTAGGAATTACGACTAACTTCGCATATGACACAATGTTAAAGGTGGGTAAAAGAACAAGCATAGAATTTATTCCGAGGAATATGCTACCTTCGTAAACATTGCAAACATTAATTAATTATCGCCCGTTATCTCCAGTGCGAGCGATATATCTTTTTTTTAATATAATCAACATAGCCTGTTTGATATTTGCTGCACCAAATTAGTCATTTGTGTCCAAATAAGCTGATACTCCTTAATGGCTGTGCATGCTGGATGGCTGGCTGCTTAATTGGTCACCTCCTTTATTTTATCTTCTAATTCAAACTTCCATCGCATGTACGCTACCTTCATACGGTCCCAAACGTTTTCGAACGAATCCATAGCAGGTCTAACATCCAGCAGTGCAAACTTATACTTTTCGTCCACCATTCCACCATCGTAGTAGTCAATGATGTAGCGCACTTCCTTTCCGCAACGGTCGACGATCCAGTCATGTCGATCGAACGGCAGTTCGTATCCCATCATGTTACGAATTCTAGCACGTGGACTGTACTCTGTAGCCTTGCCACCGAAGCTCTTCAGCCGCGGATTTCCACACTCGCGCACGTGCAGCGCTTCCCATTTGAGCACCTCCTGCCAGGCCTGTTCATTGTTGGCATTGTGAATCTTTATAATGTCATCCATGTCCTTGGGGGCAATGTCGTCTTTCTCCCAGCGCCAGCCTTTCCTTAGCATAGCGTTCCAAAACATTTGCTGGCTTGGATACTGCCAGAATTCTTGCTTTCCATCAGCCGTCACTTTCGGGATCGATGAAGTCTGTCGCTCAGTCGGCAGTGGGAACGGCTGGCCTGGCGATGGGTTTTGATTTCCTGCCGGCATCATATTCAGTGGATTTATTTCTGTTCCATCATGCTTTACAGGACATTCCGATACGAGCACTGGTTGTTCCTTTGGCGGCTGCTTTTGATGCATCGGACATTCCGGAGGCGGATTACCAGCGAATGCTGATTTGTCGCCAATCGTTGGATGCCCTTTTGGCAATGCTGCTTCCTCGCCCTTTGCTATCGAGCTGGGCACGATATTGGAAGCAACTTTTTCAGCTGCAGACACTGTGTTTCCCATTTCTGAATAGAATCAAGAGAAAACTTTGGATCACGATAAAATTCCGCGCACCTGATGTATGTGTGATTCAATGCCACCGGTAGGTTACATAATTCGATATTCGAACGCGAATTTAAGCTGTGCTCTAACATATACTTGAATTACCTGTGGGTTACACCAACTTTAATATGCCGGCGAGAAGATTTCCTTCGGTTGGGCAAGAAATCTGCAAAATTTCCCAAGTTTTCGTAACTTGTACGTTTTTCAATGTGATTTATGTTATGACAATTCAATGACAATTTCGGAAACATCGCTGCTACGTTTAAAACAAGGAGTTGATTACTGTGGACTTTACATGGTCCACCACCAATTTGCGTCGTTTTATCGTGGAATCACAATTGTGCTTAACACAAGCTTAAGCTTATGAACTGTAAAAACAATAATTTTTTTATTTATACTAACCGTTTTGGCCCTGACCCAAACCTAAGCTTACATTTACTCGCAATAAAAATAC
>JXXB01036714.1:0-11915 GCA_000956275.1 Anopheles koliensis | reverse complement strand
TCTCTGCCCTACCGCCACGTACGCTGGGGCATTTTCTACCACCGCACAAAGTACACATAATTCCAGTGGCAACTGTGGCAACATGAGGCCACGTACTACTGATAAAACAAAAAAGCCACCGTGTTTTTTTTTTTATTTTCACCTCCACGCCAAATCAACTACCTTTTCAAACCAGCCACATTGAATCGGCATTCCATTCACGCCGTGCTGGGCATACCAGCAAAACATGACGGGACTAGTTTTTCGGCTACCTCCATCCCGATAGAGAGGAAAAAAAAGAAAGATTATATGTACGCTCGGGCAATCGCCAGATTTTCACCGCAAAAACCAGTGCCGAACTCGGCGTTCGCTTTGTATATTTACCTTTGGCAAAAATCAATTCGCACCAGCCCCGGTTTCGATCTATTAGAGCGTGCGTGAACTTTTCATGGAGTGAATGTTATTTTTTCCTTCCTCTTTTTGCTCGCCCAGTGCACAGTGCATTTGGTGGAGGAAAAACCACTGCCGGACAGACGCACAAGGTCACCGGGGTAAGGACACCACCCAGCTGGCTCCAGCTGGCAATAGAAACGGATGTAAAAATCGTGACCGTCTGGGACGTAAAATGCCACGCAGCTGACACTCTCGAGCAGTGGACGCTACAACGTGACTATTTTACCAACGCGACCTCAAAAAGGATCGTGTTTGTTCTTTAAATAGCAGCCAGAAAACAAGCGATAAGGGTGATTGCGTCTATTTGTAGATTTGTTTGTCGCCGAGAACATTATAAACATTTCCCATTGAAAGCGTGCTTAATAGGAATGAAATGTGATGGAATCAACTTAAGAATCTAGTTTATAGAACAGATATAGCATCTCTTTAATTAAATGAAACATAAACAGTACTAACTCTGTATCAACGATTCGTGGAAATTCTCCCCTTTAAACAGCTTAGCTCTGCAAGTTGAACAAATCCATTCAATCAACCAAACAAATCCCCAAAAGGAAACTACCGATCAAAGGCTCGGGACAGATGTGATTTATTTACAGTCCCAAAACACATCCACGCTTCACCGACTTATCATTTAACCCGATCAATCGAGTGTGAGAGCTCCAAACGTTCGTCGCACGTTCCGGATGAATTAATTAGTATAATAATATATCGTTCCGCTCTTATCTTCCACACACCGGTGAGGAACGAAACTTCCTAAACCACCGACCAGCGTCTCCATTGATTGTACGGTGTTTCTATCTGGTTCGGCACAAGGCACAAGGATAAACCAGACAGCCATCGCTTTCGGCTGGTTAAAATCGAAGGAAATGGAGATAAAATTTATTATTAATCTTGAGAACGCGGACCCGAGGGCTGAGCGCAACAGGTGGCACATACCGATTTCGATTAATGTCGGCATGGATGAATCAAAACATTCATCGTTTTGCGACGCTGCCGTTTCCATGCAGATGTGGATCCTTCGAATGGAGGGTTTTCGAAGATGGTACTGGGTGGGTAAAATACGTGGAGAAATTTAATTTCCAACGAATCGTGCAGGATTTGAATTGGCATAGGATAGTATTTCCACGAATGTTATGAAATTTCAGCGCAGAACAGAACGAAATCGAACTGGATAGCAGCATTTAAACGTTTAATTTGCATACATTGTTGGCATCAAGCTAAACAATTACTTACGACTAATGATTTAATAGAATTATTTATGTTATTCGAGTAACTGAATTCCCAAAATTACATCTGTAACACCAAATTGTATACTTGCTGGCGTTTGCTGAATAATTGTCTGAATGGCTGAACAAGTGTCATGCTGAATAATTTAAAATAGGTTAATATGCTTCTAATAATTTCCCTGAATCGGTTGTAATAAAATAATATGCTTGTAAATTATGGTTGGTTCAGATTTCCTCTCATTTGTAAATCGCACAGTAAAATAAAAATAAATAAATTTACCTGATCCGATGAAGATTCCGTCCGCTACGTAAGCTACCAATGATCGCCCTAATATGCACAATATACGCATGCATATTTCATAGTCCCTTTCGAAAATCAAAAACACATCAAGTGATGCTTAATTCGTGCGGCTAATCTATTGCGGATTAATAATTTATACCTCATAACGCTCTCTCACGTTAGCTGAACAACGCTCTTTGCCCGCGACTCATCACCAACGCGGGGTGAGGCACAAATGCATAATCAAATTTTCGTGCCCTACCACCAGCCCTACCGCAAATCATTATTATCAATTCGTTTCGTAACCTCAGCAGCGGGAGGCATCAAAACCGGCATCAAAAATCAGTATTCCTACCACCTGCTGGCTAGTGTAAATGTTTAGCATTCGTTGCCGTTGCAGTACGCACCGTTGCATCAATATTCTCGTTACTCCAAACTCTCCTTCTTTCTCTCTCTCTGTCTCTGGTTCTATCTCTCTCTCGCTCACTCGCTTTCAGCCGATAAATGGAGATATCGCTACGGAGGTATCGACATTGAACCCCCGTAGGCTATCTTCATCACCACCGGTGGCACGTTTATTTGATTAGCAATCAAAAGTGCGGTGGAAATTGTTGATTA
Source organism: Anopheles koliensis (assembly GCA_000956275.1). NCBI lineage: Eukaryota > Metazoa > Arthropoda > Insecta > Diptera > Culicidae > Anopheles > Anopheles koliensis. The sequence goes on along the minus strand of JXXB01036714.1, from coordinate 9,359 downwards.
AAATTCCCTCCACGATCGAGCAGGCAGCTGTGTGGTTGCATCGGTTGACGGTGCGGTGATCGCGCAGCAGCCTACACATTCGATAACACACGCGCGTAATGATAGGGGTAGGCGTGCACCTAACCTCACACATCCCACGATGCAGCTGAAAAAGCCACCAATTAGATTGTTCCGCCTCCGGCAGCCGCGGGACAATTTTGGAAAATTATTTTCCGCAAAACTATTCAGCCTACGTAAGCCTTCAACCGGCAGCCCGGGGTTAGGTAACAATGTTCCTCCCCGGTATTCTCCCGTGCGGCCCACCACAACAGCTCAACCACAGCTCACAGAAACCGCCGGGTCAGGTGTAACCAACTAGCAAACATGCTCCTGTCAAGCGACGGTAAAATTCATCGACTGCCGGTGTTTGGCAGATGCGCAAAGGCTTTATTAATTACGCATTTTAGACCATCATTACAGTAATTTTCAGACCAACATGCATGTCAATGCAGCTCCCGGGAGAGGAGATGAAAGAATTTAAACCAACGCCTAAATGTATACAATACTTTGGATATGCTGAAATGGTTTATTCAAAAAGCTGTACGTGTGTAAATAATGCGATATTATTGGACGCTTTCAGGATTGCCCATTTGATACAAGACTGTTTAAGCTAGAACCTTTCGCATTGAAAAAGACTAAGACACCGCAGTAAAAGGCTGGTTGAAACAAATAAGAATATTATTTTTTGAAAATCCTTCCAGACGTAAAAAATATGCTCTTGACCAACTCGAGAACCCACCATACTTGATGTTCGCTCCTCTTTTCGCTACATTAACCTCCTTAAAGGGTATCCCCGAGAGCTCAAATTCCAGAGCATTGAAACGGTCTCGGAGAATGCGGAGAATATTTTGTCAGTCCCCAAATTGAATAGTGTGGAATGGCGTCATAAGCCGTTTTATGCTGCGATTAGCATTAATTTAATATTTTCGCCCATTTTTGCCACGCTCCCGACCACGTGTCGATGCAGCGTAGTATGAGGGCACCTGTTTCCATAATTAGCACCACCACGCCGTACACCACGCGGGGTAGTGCGGTGAAGCACTCGAGGGTCGTAATGAAATCAATTAGTAGATTCCGTTAAACTTGCACCACACTTTTGGCGAGTAATTAGAAAAGATTCTTTATCCTTCATGCTGATCGAGAAGTCTTCCAACTGTTGAAACTTTTTATTTTGTCTTTCATTCTGTTGTGAAACTGTTTAAGAACTTTTAATACAATTGCATACTTTCAGGCGTTTCGGTGCAGTCCATTTTAGTTTCCTCATCCTCCATCTAGCTGGTAGAAATTTGACCCACTTTATTACAATACAATCATATCTAGTAGCCCACAAATGAATGTAGTTAAAAATGTTTTAAAAACACTTTCAATAGCATTCATTTAGGCGCCTTAAATTTAAGTTTTACTAGGATTTTAGAAGAACAAATTCTCATTCCAGTAGCTGCTAGCACATTTAATTACGAAACTTCTTTATCAACTTTCACAAACCGCTCGTTGCCGAACGAAATATTGCTAACGTTCTAGATTAGTTGGTGTCATTTAGATATTTCTACTAATTTAGCTTCATAGCTACCCATAAACAACGAAACCACAATGCATGTTGCTTTGCTAACATGCAAATTCCCTCCACTCTTCCACTGCCGAACAGTTCGTTGCAAAAGTTCACTACTTTACTCCAGTACACATCAGATATTAAGCTTACCATCCCGAGCCCGAACCCGGTTCTTCCGCACCGTTGTCGAGTAGTTTTAATAGCAAAACAAAAGCTTTCTCGTCTGATGCGACACCCTCCGTACGACCGACCCATCCCTCCCTCGTGTTTTCTCTGCATCACTGCACCATTTTTGCAGCGGTGCGTGCACTGTCACATTGCTGTGCGAGTTGGGCACCCTCGACTTGCACGTTACGTCCAATTTGAATCATCAAGATACGGTCCTAACCCACACCACCAACGCCGAGAGCACCCTTTGATCTCTGACCGCAAATTGTCTCCACCGAAGCCCGTGGGAAACCCGAAGTTCAAGCGGCACAAAAACTGCAGGTCCAGTACGAACCGGATGCGCAAGAGCTGCGAGAAACCGGCGGAGGATGTGAGGCACAATTTATATTCCTTTCACATTTTCATATAAAATTATCACAGAATCAAATTACCATACCAAAGGGATCGAAGAAACCGGGAGACGAAAACTTTGCCACTGGAAAACTGGAAGCTGGAGCTGGAATGCCGCCTCTTCTCGCCCAGCCTTTGGACGATCTTCCACGGGAAAGGATTGACACACACAAAAAAAAACGCCCCGACAGACACAATTTACCAGTTTTTTTTTCACTCTCTCTAAAGGATGACCACCGTACAGGACGCAGAACAGACGCTCGGGAAAGGGCACAGGAAAGAGTTACCACAAACTTTCACTACACCGCTGCGCATCGGCAACACGGAAACTTTTACGCTCCAGCTTACTGACGGTAACGTTTCCTTGGCTGTAGGCTTGCACTGGTGCCAAACTAGCACAACGGAATCGCAAACTTTGTCTCGAGATAGCCACGTGACAAATCGGACAAGAAAATGTTAATTTCTTTCATCAACCATTTTCAAAAGGGCGGAACTTACGTACGAGCGGGAGACTTCCAGATGACAACCTTCCAGATGGGGTGGATCTTAAGGTGTTGGAATGGCTAAGTTGGCATTCACCTAGTGCGTAAATAAGCCGAATTAGTGTGCAAAACACTCACCGTCGTACAATTCTTTGAATTTTACGTTAATTATTGGGGAAATTATCGAATTATTCATCTTACGAAAGCTAGGCAAAAAAAAACGTTAAAAAACGATTTTATTCATACTTTTCATACAGAATCGATTCTATCAAAATGACTTCGATTTATTTCAACCTAAGAAAAATGCTATATCTATATTAATTTCTCTAGCAATGAAAATTATATAATCCGCCTGAAAGTATGCAGTTTGCTCAACACAAACGATTTATTCATCAAAAAATGATATTTTTTTGTCAGCATAGCAAATATCTTCAGAGGGTTCGAAAGACAAATAATATCAGACAGTATATGATACTTTTGCCGCAACGGAAGCAAAGCACACGTGCCGTTAAGAATGTCCCATTCCCAAAAGTATGTTATTCCTCTGTTTCATAATATCAAACATTTTTTAAACCAAAAAAAACACCTCCCATTGAAACATTTTTTTCCCCGGTGTGTGTTTGAAAACTTTCTCCCACTCACAGTTCGCCTAAGAACAATGGACTCGGAATTCCGGCCAGAACAGATAGTTGACCGCAGTAGGGCAAGTTGATATGATAATTGCCTTACCGCTTTTGTCAGTGCCACTGGGACGGGGAGTCAGCGGAACGGGACGGGCCGGGGAGTTTTGATAGAGTTTCCTTTCGTCGTGTGCCACGCCGCACAAACGACAGCGACAGCTTAAGACCTTAAGTCCTTTGGTACAAAGTCGTGCGGGATGAACTTTTCTGCCGTCCTGCAAATGGAGCAACGCTATTTCGCACGCAAACTCGACCCATAATAATGTACAAATGAGCCTCTTGTCACCCGAGACCCTGTGGCACAGGGTGTCTCGTGCATTAAAAATGAATCTCATTTGCACTAGCTTCACCGCAGGGTTTGGGCATTAGCTGCGGTGGAAGGTGATGAGAAACAGGTAGCTGAAGGATGCATCCACGAGAGCGTGTAAGTGCGCGGAACTTGCCATTCGAATACAAGCTTTTCAGCGGGGAAGATGCGACAGCGTGTTGGTTGGCGGGAAGCGCACGGAAAGAAAACAAGGCAAATCTATGCTTGCCATTCCGTGGAACGCCACCGGCGTTGTTTTGCTGATTGCATTCGAAACGTGCACCCACACACACATATGTTCCGGTGTACAATGTAGCACGAAGCGGCTCCATCAGGGCGACACGTGCCAAACGTGCGAAGGGAACCACGGAAGGTACGGAAATGTTAGAACCAGCATCAGGAAACGCGAATCCGCATCGCAAACGGAAGCAGCATCAGGTATCGCAACAATACAATCCCTTGATAAGCCACCCGTACACTATCTCCCCTTGATCTCCCCTGACGAGTGGGGGGAAAGAACACCATTGCACCCACAAGGAAGAGGGGAGAGAAAAATAACAACAAGCAAAACTAAGCTTCCATCACAATAATCAACCTCAACGCCGCGTGTCTACCACGTGCCGCCTGCGCTGCTTTAGAAACCGCATCCGGGGACAAATATTACACATTTTCTGTTCGCAACAGGAGCAGAGGAAAGAGGAGAAAGGAAGACGTTATGCTGACCCAGAAGTTGTTCGGTTGTTTGCTGCAAAAAATGCACGCACCGCATTCGATGCATTTTGCTGCGCCTGGTGACATATATAAATCAGCACACAAAGCACGTCTAAAACGCACTTACGAATGCATCGTAGCACGGGTTGCATTTGGTTTTTTCTTTTCTGATTTTCCGATTTTGCTGCCGATTTGCAACTATGGCGCAATGGGCATTAGCATCGACGATAGCTGGAACGAGGCTTATGTTTAATTTTCCACCAGTTTTCTCACATATCCGCTTTTATTTCGAAATTCTAACCAAGTGTGACGCTTTCTAACCATTCTCACATAAAAATATTACGTTTAAGTCACGCAGATTGCATACATTTGGGCGTATGGTTCGTGAATTGGCTATTTTTCCATTACTATCCTGAATTGGGTATTTTTCCTCTATTATCCTGTACAAAATACGTATAAATTTGTGTTCTTTTCTGATTTTTAATCTTCCAAAATAAACAATTTAAAGTGTATTCCAGCTCCCGGAAAAAAACATCCAGATTCACTTTGCCTTTGATAATGAAAATACGCTCCTTGTAAACCAGATTATGGCTGCAAACGACGCTTCTTGTTGATTTTTTTTGGAGACAGCACCATTTTCACTCCATCGTGGACCTTTCGTGGGGAATTAATTACGATAAACCCCCGTCTGCCCGGAAGTCACGCTCGCACGATCGACAGCACGGTACCACCCGTAAGCTGACCAGCTCAGCCAGCTGAGGTAGAGAGAGTAGATTCATGGTGATTTCGTTGTTTATTATCCGTAAGCCCGTTCACAATATTTTCCCCGCTTCGTGGATGGTGCATGATGCTCCAGAGAAGCGAGAAAAGCAGCAAAGTAACGTTTTGATGGCACCCGTCCCTTCTTGCCCGGGCGCTTAAGGCGATCCCCTTCACCAAAGCCGATATTCGAAAGGCTGATCATCTTTTCTTCCATAAACGCTAGATTTCGCGATGAATTCATAAACCTGCTGAACGCTTTGACTTCGCCGTGCCGTAACAGCTTAATGTGAATGTTAATAGTAAAGCGCTTAATGGCGCTCGGTCCTTAATCCGATGCTGCTTTTCAAAAGCAATTACATCCGCCAGTGGATAGTTTCACTGCCATCGCGCGGATGATTGCTTTATCGAGGGAAGCGAACCGAAATTTGTGACAATCTCCAATGGCGCCCGTATCACGAGCAAAATGGTGGAGATTGTGATGGGTTTTTTGTTTTTATTTTCTTTTAAATTTTATTTGCACGGATATGGATTTTTAAATAAACACTAATGCTTAATATATCTAACGCAAAGGTAGTTTTACATTTTAATCATACTGTAGCTGACATATTTCCAAGTCACCAGCTCCAGTAATCTACACCAATTCGATAGCAAATCCCTTGCGGCACTTGGCGATGTTTCTCGACTTCAAATTTCACGCTCTAGCAGATTTATTTTCTTCATTTCCCAGGCGCTTCCACTATTGATTACACGCTTTTCCTCGTGGAACTCGAGAACCGCTGATATGCAGTTTTGGAAAATAACGATATTGCAAGCCAAACGTCAACAAAGCCAACCATACTACACTTCTAGGAACCCGACACGTACGGTTCGTAATTCTACCGGTGCGTTAACGTTGCCTCGATCCATTCCGTTGATCGTGCGCCGCAGATAAGGAGCCACCGTACGATGCATGCGAACACGTACCCTCGTTTTAATGATCCTCGCGAGAATTGAATAAGTGCAATTGCAAATTTGTGCCCGTGCTAGCTAACAAGCACAACACCACAGTCGTGCGGAGTGAATTGGGTCTATTTTCCCATCGACCATTGCAAAGACGACGTTGCTGTGGCTGTGAACTGACGAGGAAACGAATCGCTGAGCCAAAGATGCAGAGTGAAGTGAAATTTTAAAGTCGCTTTTTCCACAACAAACGAAATTGTGGCACTGTTTTATTCCATCGAAAATGCTCCACTAAAAATAAAACTAATTCAAACCATTCGGTCACAAAACATCCCCAATCCCAGAGCTCAGTCGGGAAAAGCTTACGACCGTGGGAAAAGGATTCTGCATGCTAAGCTCCATTACCGTCATCCGTTTGATACGTGGTTTCGCACTTAGTCGGTGAGGTGAACGAAAAAAAAACACATAAATAGGAAACAAATCCCAAACCGATCTCAATCCGCATCAGATCCTTCGCTACCAATTAGGTCACTTATTATTCAAACTGGAAGGGATAAATATCCCCGTTTTTTTTAGTCCCCTTGCGATGTGATGTGATTGCCTCTTTGTATCCGCCTAAATGTATGCAATTTTAAACATGATATTTGTTATAACCTAGTATAACAACAATATATAAGAGTTCCTCTAGAGATACACGATTTCGATATTGTTATCGACCTACGGTAACATATTTGCATCCACACCATTACAAAGCCGATCCATTCTCACTGCCGATATAATCACGCCACCGGAAGGAATCTGTCCAATGGGTGTGGGTAAAGCATTCGAGATAAATTAAAATAGAAAAATTCCAACCATACGAACATATCACAAAAGTTTTCCCTACCCTTGATCGATATTGTTATTTGTACTCTACCAACGCCGAAGCCATTTATCCTGCCCGTTTTGCTGGCTAATAGATTGAAAATAGATTCCACGGTGAAAAGCCAATGGAATGGCAGGAAAATGGAAAATTTTCATAGCAAACAGCACAATAAGAGAAAAAAAACACCTCCCCGTTTGTGATGATGTTGTTGATGAAACAAAGAGGGATGAAATTTTTATAGTTACAAACGAGTGCAATAACTATGATGGCCGCGGTACCTCGCCGGCCTGTCCTCGCGCCATCGTGCGAAAGGAAACGTCCATTACCGGACGCTCGCCGCCCCCTTCCACCCACCGCACGACCGCATGTCACGCGAAACTATTAGATGGAAATCCGAACGGCAAACAATCGAGCGCAAGATATTGAAGCTAGCCGATTATAATGAAAGCACGGCCGGCATAATAACCGCCAGCCGTATTGTGGAAGCGGGCCGCGCTTTTCTAACTGCCACCAGCAAACGCGCAAGCCACGAATGAGAGCAAACACAAACAAACAAAAAGAAAAACAAAAAAAAATAAACGACGCACCGATAAAAGCGATAGAGTATCGCAGGAAAAACAATTCCAATTTTCCCAAGCCCCATGACGGCCCCAGCTCGCACCACTTGATTGTGAAGTGAATTTTCCACTCGGCTTACAGTGCGCTGGCAGGCCGGTTTGGGGGAGAGATGCTGAAGGGTGGACCGCACCGCACCGTGCGGGCAATATTTGTGGAGCAAACAGAAACAGGAAGCCGCCACACTGAAACTATTTTAAAACAGATAAAAGAAAGTATGAAAATAAACTTCAGCCCAGGGATTGAAGCGTTTAAGTGCAGTTTGGGAAGCGAGCGCCAAATTTTGGGGCGGTGTTTTTCGTTTTTTGGGCTTCAAATTTTCATTTCGTTTTCGATCGCTCCGCTCGATGGTGCTAGGGGCCACCAATAGTTTAATGGATAAATTTGTTTTTAATAGTTTCTATCCGATAATTTGGGATGTTCAGGCCCACGGTAGCGTGTGCTCGCGTTGCGATCGGCTACTGGGCTAACGGTTTGGAAGCGAGTGTTCATTGATGCGCGATGATTAGAGTAGTCATTTTCTAGGCAATTTTCATTTGCACGAATGATATTTATATTTCACGTACAAATGACAAGTATTTTCTTTTTGAGAGAAAACAATCAATTCAATCATACTAAAAAATTTTAATAATTAAAGCCATCAACAGATAAATGATGAAGGCGATATCCATTTTACGCCTAAATGTATGCAAAGTATGCCAGAATTTGATTCAAAAATTACAAATGGCACTGCTCGTTAAAACAAAAGTAGGCCATGACGATTTAAAAATGGTGATTTAAAATGACAGGATAATCCTTTCAACGACACGCCAAGAGCACCCAGAAGCGTACAAAACGTTTTTCGGAAATCGACACTCAATCGAGAACAATTGCCACACTCTGAATAGATCCGTTTTTTATTGCAAACATCGATGGAAGGAGGGTGAGAAATTCTCGCGCTCAACAATGGACGAATTTCTTGCAACACCCGTTTTTTTCCCGAGCTCTGCTCTAAGACGCGCTAAAAATAAGGGTTGCAAAACACTATCCAACAATTAAATCCAACTGCAGTGCACATAAAACGGGGATGAGGACAAAACAATGGAGCACAATAAAACTGAAACCACAAGCACATACACACACACACATACAAAAACACAACACAAACCGTGGATCAAACTCAGGATATTAAAAGAGAAGGGACCGATACTGACGAGTCGTTTTTCTCAAGCGGAGGCTCCTATCTGTTTTTTTTTTCGGGGTTTTGTTCAAATCTGCTTTCTTTTTGCCCTCCCACTGTCACCCACTGTATGACTGATGGCTCCGTGAAGCAAACAGAAGAGCAAAATGCGGTTCATCGTTTCCATCGCTTGTTGTTTTAGTTTTTATTTTTAACTTTCGTTCGAAAAAAAAATGGTCCCCCTTTGCCCACTCGTAAGCCGCGTGCGGATCCTTCCTCTTTTGTTAGCAGTGGTTTAGTTTTTACTCCCGGCAGCTAACTTATTTTCTCACCCCTTTCGCGTCCGACATACACATACACACCCAACGGAATAAAACCGAAATACGTTTCATTCTGTCGCACAGTGCGGTTTAATGTTCCGTATGAACGTTCCACTTTCCCGGTGTTATAGTTTTTTTACTCGACCGCTGCCTGGGGGGATTTCTTTGTTTCGATTGTTTTTTGTTTCATTTTTTAACTTCCAGCTTATTTTCTTCTTTTCTTGCACACTACAAAACTTTAAACCGAGTTCATTAATTTAGAATGAATATTTTTAATCGAATCATTATTTGTTTCACCTAAACATTTTTGAAATTTAACACAACCTAAACAAATAATAAAATTTATACAGAAAGAGAACTCGTGTTTAACATA
>JXXB01036712.1:0-15361 GCA_000956275.1 Anopheles koliensis | reverse complement strand
AGAGAGAGAGAAAGAGAGAGAGAGAGAGTAAGGGAGAGAGAGCGAGAGAAATAGAAAGATAGAAGGGGAGGGAAAGGAATCGTGCATCTCCAACCGGAATTGGATTCAGCTCGAGTTGCATTTCTGTATAGTATGCACACACGCACCTCGTATGGAAAACGCCGCTCCCTGCCCGAGAAGATTGACCTCGTCAGTTATGGTACACTACGTACGTACACTATGAGTGTATTGGTAACGGTTTGATTAACATACAACGAGGCCGTCAAGGCTAATCAGATTACGATTTTACAAAGAAAGAAACGTTGGGAACAAAGAACTTTCAGTCGCGGTCATGGTGAACATTAAAAAGACGTATTTTGTGATGTAAAGTAAAAAAGAACTGTAGTTATTTTCTTTATGTACGATTTGAGTAATGAAATAGAAAACAGAATACCGAATCCTCATTTGGTTACAACGAAAGTCGTATCACATTTTAGCACCATCAAAACGAGGAAAGTACAAAGCAAAATAGTGAAACGGATATATTTCGGGGCAAAAATACTATCAGCAGCAACGTTCTCTACGTGGTGGCTTAACTGACTCATAAATCATTATTACAGCAAACCGTCAAAATACGAAGCGTCGTTTGAAACCAATAGACTCCTTCTCACTGCCCATACATTAGCTACTCGTCACATAATTTGGCACATGATCATTTCTAGCGACATTGATTGAGGGCACTTGCAGTTGCGTTACGCGTTACTAGTTAGTATAGCCGCCGTTTGGGTTGATTTTGACAGGTTGAATTTTATTTCTTAATACCCACAGCATCCTTCACGCTCTGAGAGATAATTAGTTGGTTTTTCGGTTAAGTGTTTTGATTATATTCAAATCATTACACAAATCTTCTCTATCACGATGACATTGATAGAATCGCTCGGTGCAAAGTTGTTCATAATTGCCATATATTTTACGAAAAATAGATTGAACTTTGTAATTTTCGTGATAAATTTACTCAAGTATTGCGCACACGCGATGAATAAGATTTAAACATTTATTTGAACATGCGTTTAACGAATAAAGTAGCAGATGCAGTTGGTATTCTGAAATGCAATTCATGGGCACCTAACCATTTGCTTTTTGTGCACGGCTTGTCGTTTATATGATATAATCAAGAACATAAAAATGAAGACCACGACATTTTTAAAGACTACGGCATCCCCATTAGCATTTCTTATCACCACAGCATGGCACACAAGAAAGAAAAACAAAAGTTATACGTTGAATAAACAAATGGTCGTAACAACAAGTTAAAGTAATACGATTATTACATTATTAATTCTAATAGGTTCTACGAGGTTTAAAAGATCTTGAATCGCAAATATACAACAAGAAATATAAAAGCAAATAAGTACAATAGGTAATAGTTAAACTTTGCTTGCTTGGCTTGCTTTTCTGTTCACTCTTAAAAATAGACAATGTGCTTTTATGTTTAACAAACAAAAATATGTGACAGTCTTTTCTTCAATTTGTATGTAAAAGACGAAAAAAAGGTCAATAATCAACCCTAATATTAGTTTTCTTATCTTGTAAAGGTATAACATGAAAAATGTGCCTACGCATCGCTGTTGCATTTGCTTAAACCAACTTCATAGGTTATCACTAACACGCACCGGTTCTCGGAAATTAGAACGCGGACAAATAAATCCCGGGACGTACGACTGAAATAAACTGGCGCCAAGGTATCAGCCGAAATCTAAATTAACTCCCTGCTCTTTGCGCAGGCAAGCTGATATTTGCATGACTCATGAAGTGGTATACAGCACAGCATTGAGCATAATACGAAAATTAGCCCCACTAGGCCACATATTAGTTGTTAAGAAAAAAAACAAAAACAGCAAAGTACTAAATTATTTTAAACACAAAGCTATGATAATAAAATCACATGAGAATAATGAACAACAAAAATATAGTTTTATAATTGAGATGGATAACTCTTCACAAACATTGCTAATAAATTGCTAATAAATGACTAGCTCTTCAAATATTACATGCCTTCCTAATTGACTACCGCAAAGCAAATATGGCGCCAGCTTTTCGGAACCATTTACAGCACGCAATCGACGACGTCTTGGTTGAAACTGTGTTCATTCTCCCCTAGTATTTCTTTTCTACAAGGTACCTTACATGTACACTTTTTACTTGGTGTAACTTCACCTTACTTTGTCTCCTGTTAAAATAACAATAGAATAGCTACAGAAATAGACATGCTATTATAAAACACCTCTCCTCCGGAATTTGTCTGGAAGTCAATTGGATTTCAAATAAACAGTCGAATACGTGTGGTAAAAAATTGAGACTGTCAAAGTAGCCAACGACGTTTCAGGTTCTACCGATGGGCAACACCTACACACGAAAGTGATTGTTTTTTTTGCATATAATTTTATTGTGCTGTGCATGGTGGATTGGTTTGGAAGGAGGAGTTTCGATTTTGGGAAAGCAACTTAATCCCTCAGTTCACCTTGACAACCGGCGAGCGAGTTCGCATACCTGTTTCATACTTCGAAAGGCCGCTCAAGGTTAAAAACTGTTGTCGATGGTGTCAATATTCAGCTGTTTGATTTCTGTAACGAAAGCAAAAAAATGAAGAATAGGTTTAATATTTCAGCGAATTTAAGAGCAAATTAATACAATATTTTTATGAGAAATTTGAAAAATCTATAAACACAAGTTATTTTGCTTTGGGAAGTGGTACGCGGTTAATAAAATGCCACCATATAATCATACTCTTGATCACAGATGAGCGGTCCAATTTCAAAAGAAACCTAGTTTCGATGAGAAAATGTCACGTCGGAAGAAGGTGATGAGAATTGTACTTTCTGTTCAAGGGAGTAACAGACACCAAACGCAAGATACCAGATAATGAATCACCGCACGCACACGGGAGAAAAGAACAGTCGTTATAGCGACAAACGGTAACCAACAGACATCTTTTGCGGCACGATTCACCTTTAAAACAGGTGGTATAGCCGGTTTTTCCCCACGTTCCGATTACCCATTTCCGCTGAGACAAACTGCAGGTGTTTAATTTGCACCGTTAACCTTCACGCAGCGCGAAATTCCACACACTTTCTTATGGCCGGATTTTGTTGGTTTATTTCTTCGTTACTTCACAAACGTTTACTAATTTGAGGTAAAACATTTACGGAAACGGAGAACAACTTTCACAATTGTAGATATATAATACTAAAAAATAATGAAAACAAACCATATTTGATTTGACTTTCTCTCCATAGATAGATTTAGTTGAAACCAAAAATATATAAAAATATTCAAAGAATATAATACTTAAGTAGCGCTATATGTAATGGTAGATAATTAATATTTTTCCAAATAATTATAGAACCATTTTTTAGACAAACCCTACAAACACTACTTGCATTTCAAGGTTAAATCGGATCATAATGAGTAACTATTAGTACTTTCTTAAGTAATAAATAAGTAAATTCATCCATTTTCAATGGGAAAGGTTCTCGTTACGTGAATCGATAAAACCGTTAGCTTGTCGAACCTTCCGTTTGTCCATTGCTGTTGACAAAGAAAGAATTGCAAACTACGGTTGCTCTTCATCGGTGGTATGTAAGTAGATATTGATTTACATGTTCCGATAAGAGTCATTTTGCAGAATTGCAATTTATTTGCAGAAAATGTTCAAACGTCAGTTTCATAATCGGCGAACAATTTGCCCATCAAATTGTCACATAAATAGCAATTGCAGTAAGCAATAGCGGTAAACATTGATAGACGTATTAGTTCACCAAAGCCAATAGATTCGAGTTTGATGTGAAGGGAATTGGAAATTATAAACACAACAATCGCATCAGCTTTCATTTCCCAAAACAAGTACGAGTAACGTTTGGGCATGTAGAGAAAGTACAGAAAAAGGGGACTAATAGGCATCAATGTTTTCGGAAGTGTCGGATACATGAAAACCAGGACACGTTTCAAATACGTTTTGCTCGTTTTGGTGGGAAAGTTAGGAAGAATGACACTTCACGGAAGCGTCCATACAATTATATTAAGTGGAAGCTTTGAGTGCTTCTAAAATTATGTTAAAGTAAGTTTCAAGAAAAAAATGAAATATTTTTGCTGGCAATTTTAACTTCATTAACGGCTCAAACATACAAAAATAAACTGCATATTATGTACGTAATGTGTCTATTACCATGTCCACTGTAACTCGAACTTCAATGTTCTACTAAATAACGCCTATTTAGTCTGATTGCGTCATATCTCATCATAGTTTCATTATTTAATCTCTATAAGTAGCCTTTTCGTAATTTCACGTAGAGCACATGAGACTTGTAAACGTCATTTTCATGATTGTTAACTGATTAACGAATGCATCATTCGAAACGACAGCTATATAGAAAAAAACAAACGCTCAGACATTCGGGGAAAAGCACACATTGTATCCAAAGCAACAGGACAGCAGATGGATAACAGAGAATAACGCACACTTTAGTCAGAATCAAATGATCATTTATAGATTACAATCATACCTGACCATTGGGACATATTCAATGCGTGTTAGTACCTCACTAGGGACCGTTTGAAATCGTCGTCTTCTTCTCTTTGGCGTAACGACCGAAGTCATGCCTGCCGATTTATCGGCTTGCTAGAATAATTTTACCCACCATAGTTGGTTATTCATTCCTCGCAAGGGAGGGAACGGGATCATGGTACCGGTCCTGTCGTGTGAAAGATCGGCGCCGCTACCATTACACCACCTGGCCACCCGTTTGAAATCATTTCATATTTTATTCATAGTTCATGAGCATAACCTTCGACACGGGCACGATCAAAGTCGAGTTTTCCTTTCAATAGACGAATGCAAAGGCAAATGTCGTTTTTTAAACTATTTACTAAAGTCAGTAATGCACAAAATAATTATGAGATTTTTATATTAATATGCGCTTTTACCGAGTATAGACATTACCATCGAATAATTACATCAAAGTATTTACACAATAAATTTATGTTAATATGAATCAAGATGAAATGAATCAAGTAGAGAATATCAAATGTAAAATGCATCATACAAACACACACAGTGGTTATGAAGGCTAATATACAGTATTGATTGATACTCCAAATTAACGAGAGAAGTAAAACACACAAAAAACCCGCTTTATAATCGAACTCGATCGGATGGTATTCGATTGCAGCGGTAACGTCCAATTCAGACATACCATTAAAATCAACCCATTCACCCAACACAATATATGTAACAACCTTACCATCTGAAGTATGTGACGCAACCTTACCATCTGAAGTATGTGAAGTAAGGTTTGACGCAATACATCAATTCAATAAAATTACTAAAGCTCTTTCAATACAAAATGTGTGAAAAATGATGACAAAAAATATTTCGAATTATGGAAAGATTTGTATTGACAACATACAAATCTCAAATAGACCACATCAAATAGACGGACATAAAAAGGCTAAAAAACAAGCAAGTCTGTGTAGGTTATTTTCGATTTGAACCGACGTCGTTTCTTACAAATATGAATGAAGATCTATTTATGAACAATTATTGACAGCGCATTCCCAACTGCTCAAACACAAACGTTTTTAATGGTATATGTTTTTTCAGCTCGTGAATGTCAACATTTTCTTTTTGCGACGCACGGTTATAATAGTCCACCGCGAATGTTGGCGATGTAACGCTATTTTCATTCGTCCTTCGAAAGTCCTTCCAAAAGGGGACGCACCACCTGTGTGCCAACACGCAGCTACTTTAGCATTCGGTCGCAAAGGAATCCTACTCTGGGAGTCATGTTTTCAAAAATTGCTTATCGAAAAAATACTGTTAGAGATGGTAACTAATATAAAAGACAAAATTATCATCATAATTATCCATCAAACAAACAATAATTATCCATCAACATAAAAAGATATTTATTAATTGCGCTTATGTTTGCCATCCTGTAAAATTGCTAGTTTTGTTTTAACAGTTTCAACAGCATTTTCATCACAGAATTGATCAATTGATTAAACCCCTCTCACATTTTAAATCCTCCTTTGAATAAACTTGCCCTGTTCTAATTTGAACACAATTCTTGAAACAAACACAGAAACGAATTTAGGTCACTCGCAATTACTTTGACCTGTTGGCTGTCAGAAAAGTCGCCCATCCCAACCCTACGGTTGCTCGTTGCTGATGCCCTTGCCTAATCGAGGGCCCCACGAGAGATTTCAAGATATCCTCTCCCAGACACGAACCCAAGAAGAGAAAATACAATGAAGACGAGAACATCGATGTGGAAAACGATGTACTCAGCAATTAGTTTTAATTAAAGTTTACCGCAATTGGGCGCAAATGGCCGATGAACTAGCATCTAATGGCTTCAAGGAGCAAATTTTCATTGCTAAGACGTATGTATAGAGTGAATAGCATGCATTTAATGGACAATTTAAATTACATTTACCTTAAATCTTAGCAAATAAAGTAAGATAATTCAAAGATTGTCGGCTTTGTTTGAAAATTGTTTAAGGTAAATTCACATCAATTTACATTATCTAATTGAAATTTAACGTCCAGAGTTCGTACACTTCAGTTGTATTAGAATTCAATACATAGCTTTGCTGTAATTAATTGACGATTTTCATGCGCTATTTGATTGAGCAAGACAAACTGAATCGTGTATAAATTAATCGAAACGCACAGTTCCGAAACGATAGCTATTAAGCGTTAATCATGAACCATACACAAGAAAAACCCTTACGCAGAGTGTATCTTGAAGGCAGATACTACGTAACCATGGGCACCATGGATACACATCGCTGCATCTGACGAGTCCCCACGGTTGGATGAATCGCAAAAAAAACAACATAGGAAACGTAAATAAAAGGATTCCATCTATTCCTCTCATTCGCTTGCAGCAAGAACCGCGAACACTCCTCACGTTTCGTGAGTCCGTGATGTTTACGTAATGTGACTGTACAGAGCTCATAATTTACTAAGAGAATATACAAATCCTTTCGATTTACTGCTGTTGGGCTAGACTGGCTTGAATTACCTCGATAAGAAACATTATTATCATCACAATAGCTTAAATACTCACAATCGGTATTATGTAACAAATCTATATTCTACATAGTATGTACTAACGCAATATTCATACTTGCACATACATGCGTGTGGTTGCATTCAAAATTAAAGCCGCCCTTTGCATCAATGTGCGCCCTCACGAATGACTTAAGTCGGGTTTCAACACCACTTCAAGCTGTCACTCTTAGATGGAGAAACTTGACTATTAATCCACCCATGGCATGTATTTCTGGTTGATCTTTCTCGTAGGCCACACCACATGCCCTTCATGTTTAATTGGTCATAGGCAAGTCTAATGGAACAGCTATTTGAAACTTTTATAAAACGAATGTTAATGTTCTAGATGGGATGCAACGTTAGCTGCTTAATGGATTAGGTAGTAGCACAATAGGCTGATTTTATACAGACTTTATACAGCATATATATATAGCCAGCACTCTGTACTTGTAACAGTTAATGGTTTCTAATCCAGATCATGCTACGATCGCAGAATTACATTTCACTAAAATGAAAACAACATAACAAAAGTTATCGTTTACGACGCAAAGGTCAGTATTTCAGAAACTTTATTTGGCTACAATAATTGGTACACTCGTAATAATTATTGATGGATATTATGGATAGATGTATGTAAATAAATATCGGATTACATTCTTTTTATAAATGTTTATTATAAAACAATTTAGATTGACGATCTGTAAGCCTACCTAACAACCAACTTAGTTTATATCATGCTTCTTTCAATATGTATTTCATTTAACAACAGCACACACATTTCCCTAACCCGACCGATTACTCACAATCCGGAACAACAAATGTCTTGACCCGGGCCATGATTTGATGCAGTGTAATGTTTCCCAAGCTCCGTATCGCTTGAACTTGTTTCGAATCGACGATCGAGCTCAATTCGCTTGATTTCGTCATTCGAGAAAGCAATAGGCCAGCTGGTGCCCGGGTCTGGCGATGAATGGCTGGATGCCGCTTCCGCGATTCGGCTACAAGCCACACCACTACATGTTACGGTGAAGGTTCGTCGCGCAGTCCATATTGCGGGGAGAAAGCATCGTGCCTTTACATAATGGAAACATTAAAATTCAAACCAGCGGCGACTTCCAAACCAGAAACGGATGTAAGACAATGCTTTTAGACTGTGTTTCATCCGGTTTTGATGATCGAGATCGAAGTGTCAAAGTACAGGACCCACAATTTTGATACAGTTTGTGGTACATTGAAAAGATGTGAGATACACCGAGAACGGAGAACGAAAGAGCGTAATTTTATTGAATTGTTATCGTCTTAGTTTACCTGGTTTGAAAAAAAAATGACGAAGGAACGTAACGTAAAATATGCCCAAATATCTCAGTTAAATCTAAGTAGCTCACATGTTATTTGATGGTTAGACATTAGCTTCTGCCAATTAAAATACCCAAGTAAAATCAAGCAGTACAAATAATTTCTTTTAAAAACATAATGTTTGCTACGAAAACGAAGCTTCTGTATAATCTGTATAACCATCATAACACGACGTACTACTGCTTTAACCAGCAATCTGCTAGAGGTAATGTAGATTCAATCATAACCACATACATAAGTAACTGATTGACGGTAGTGCCATCATGAATGTTTGCAGAGAAGCTGAAAAACTAGCGGGTGATGATTTCATAACACTCAACCAAATGGATAGAAAAAAAGACTATTATACACAAATAAACCATGCAAACATTCAACCATGTCGGTACCGCCTCGCATGCGATGAAATCACTGTCGAAAAGGTATGGGGTTCCGTCGTTTTACGGTCCCATAGTTTCATACATTGCCACGCTAAAAATTTCCCTCACTAATACTTTAATAAATATGTAAGTAAACTTCTCTCCGAAAGATATATAAAAACATCAACTGGAGAAATTGCGTACAAATAAAGGATCACATAATGCAGAGGTGATTTTTCGATAATAGACAACAAGAGATCTAAAAAACAATTCGCATTCCAGCATTAAGATTTAAGTAACACTATTGGACAAGGTGTGATGAATAAATCAAATAGTAGCAAAAAGCAAATCCGGCTCATGTACCGACAAGCAAAACAATCACATCCCATGTTGTTGTAGCATGTTTACAATATAATTTCACATTGTTTCCTCCTCCCCCGTGAGGGCACTAATTACCCAAGGAGAAATCTGCTACCCTACAGTGCGTCCACCGTTTCGATGTGAGTCATGGGATGGACAAGCGGAAATCACTAAGCAAAAACAGAGGTAAGCGCTCACGCAAAAACACGGCTCAGCAATCAACCCGTTCTTTTGTACAAGCAACGTTCAGCCACTTAATTGCGAGACACACTGTTTAGCATAGACGACGCAATTCTGTTCTGCTGCTTTCCAACCTTCAATGAGGCTTAGGTTAAGAGTCTATCTCCCAATGATACCTCCTGCCTTCGTCATGTTGCTGTTTTTTATCATTGTAAATAGGTAATCATACATTCGCTTCGGTCATTCAACTTGGGATGATTCACCAATTAATGTTTCACTTTACAAATGACTTTATTTAGCTGAACTCAGTATTGAACTCGGCTGTACCGTTCTCCAATACGCTAGACAGATTATCCACCTCTGGTATACATAATAATCTACTCAAAGAAAATATGAAATGGCAAACCTAGTTCGCCACACGCCAAAGATTGTTCAGCGCGTTGGCCCAATATTGCTCAAATAATTAATGTCATAATTATTGATATTCTATTAACTGCATTGTGTAAGATCACGTGTTTACCGCATTTGAAATGATAATTTATAATTGGAAGCCTATTTTTAAAAATTAGTAAAAAATATTTACTTTCTCAGGAATTAAATCAATTCGTTCCAGTTGTTCATATAAAACGATTGTCTAACAAACCAAATCATAGTTGACTCAACATACATGGAAGCAAAAGAAATCATTTGGAAATGAAAGAAAACTTAAGCAATTTACTTCTCAGCTAGTGCCGCAAAACATCGTTTGACTATATCGAGGATGAAATCACTTAGCCCACAGCAGCAGGAGGAGCAAACTTTATCTTTCACCTCCAACATCACACCAGATGTATTTGTTTTTCTACCAAGCATAAAGCTATCTCTGTGTACAGCAGAACAAAAGCCGAAATACTTCGGAGTCCCGCCAAGTTGTTGGCGGGTGTGAACATGAAAAGCACACTTTTTACACAATTGTGGCTTTTACGTGGTTTCCAATGTGCCTCCAACGGCAAGCGCTGTTCATTCATTCAAATATGGTGTGGTAAAAGGAAACTTAAGAAGAGCTGGAGGTTGAATAAAAACTACAGGCAATATCGTTTTCATTCATACAGCGCGACTTACATAGCATGCCGATCTACATCGAGATGAAGGAAAAAAACGTACGACGTTCGTGCCGGTTCGTTGGCATTGTCTGGCATTGGGTCGGGGAAAGCGTGAAAGGTAGAACCTGCTTGACGAACGTTGATTTGGGTTCATTCTAAACTGGAATTGGATGGATATATGTGCCAGTGTTTTATTTTTATCCGATGTTCTCACCCAAAAAGCCATCCAGAGCTAGGTTGAGTGTGAGCTGAAATTCTGTTCTGAACTTCCATTGCGAAATATTAGGAAGTCATCCGCAGTTTTCTTCGGCGGTTTGGTGGTGTATCTTAACAAGTGGTACGTTTGAAACATACACTCAATTCCATAGATTCATACTGCATCAACTCAGATGTCACGTAAAATATGATTTATGATCCGATTTATTTGGTATCAACATATTCTATTCATATAGCATCGGAATTCTCGAAGTGTAGAAATAGCTTTAGATTCAACACAAAAATAGCAGCATCAAAAAAATCTCAACTTATTTTTATCGATCGTCTTTAGCTCGTAATAAATTCTAGATATCACTTGTAACGTACCACCCACACTGAAAATGGACATTTTACGTACTCAAAAATAAATGACTCGCGTTCGCCAGCGCTTTCATTAGTATGCGAAATACTACCATTGAGATGGCTCTTAGTCCCTGTGCATCGTTATTTCGACTAGTTCCACTTGAAGTAAAAGATCATTGTCCGAAAACGTTCACCTTTTCATGTGACTCCGCAGGGCATCTCATCGAAGGATGATGACGCACAAAACGGACAACCGGTGTCTCTCTGCTTACCCATCGAGAATCAATCCGAAACCGAAGGGAGCATTTGTTATTATCTGCATGCGGTGGAGACACGAAGAATACGGATGGATGACTCTCATCAGTCATCGCGCGTTCTCCTGACGCAGCCCAAATTTGCCGGGGAGGTTCATTTCGTCTGCTAATGGTCCTGCGGCCACTTGAGAAGGATCATAGCATTCCACAACCGTTCCTCCGACGTGGTTTGCCTTAGTTATCCTTAGCGGAAAAATGCTTCAAACAGAACCGGAACGTCATAATTATTGAACCAGTGACGCATCCATAACGAGGGTTAGACAGCTGGATATGGTTTGGTTTTTTTGGGATGAAATCAATAATACAACCAAGCGAGCGAGATAAAGAGAAAGAGAAAGAGTCTTTCTCGAGCTTTTACCATCCATGTGGGAGTAACCACCCGAAAACACCACTTCTTGTAAGAATGACACCATCCAGGAAGCAGACATTTTATACGATGAATGGAAAAAGGAAACTATTCGCAATATGGTTCGCTTTATGCGATATTTCATGGCCTTTGAATGTTCGTTCTCGAAATTTAGACAGCAATATAGATTCTAAAATTGTATCCGTAACCGAACCTAACTCGTACTAATACACCTATAAAAAGAGGGATGATAATCGCCCCAATTTAACATATCATCATGTCGATTAGCACAGTCAACCGCCGATCAAATGTGATACTCTAGGAAATGAATAATGTTGTGACCGATTTCGGGGAAGGAGAGTGATATTCATCAGAGCGTTTTCCTAATTTCTTTTTATGAGTGATTAAGGTTTTAATGGTTAATGGCAATGAAAAGTTTGTCTAGCACTTTGCGTTGTGATCGATATGTTCCTACGATGCTTTACCGAGGTGACAGACTTTGCTATCTGTTGTTCTACATTGCTCTCAAAGCTGCATTGTAGAACGTGGATTTTGATAACCGATGCAAGATCAACATCGAAATCTTCAGACGGAAAACAGTGGAAGTGTGTGGGGTAAACACCTTACTGCAGTGTGAGTATTCCATTCTTTCAGGGAGAGGACTGTGGCATTTTCAAGCCGGAAAAATTAATAATCGCACCTTTTTGCAAACCAAACGTTAAGCAATATCCTTCTTCTTGTGTAAATCAAATCAAAAACAACAACCATTTGCAAAGCCCATCAGTGAGTTAGTATTTTATCACCACTTTGCTTTCCAGCAGGGGTTTTTTTTACCATAGAGGTAGTTTTCTTCAAAACTAACCAAACATTTCGCAAACATTTTTGTTTGTCGAAATTACGACTGTACGGATAAATAGGAATAATTGCAACATTGCGTAGGCGTGTTACAGTATTAACAAGCTACAGTATTAACAACATGATTCTTTTATGCTGCAAGATTGAAATACAAAACATTCAACGCATCCAATCCAACATTAATTAATCATTATGAGTTATTTACAGAAATTAAAACGCACTTAACCATTCCCCATCTTTTACTTAAGCGGCACCCTCAAGTCTTTTTATTCTGAAATCTTTTATTTAATGGCAGTTGCTCCTACTCTTGCTCTCTAAGTTTCTATTAATTTTCATTTTTTATGTTAAAGAAATTGGTAAAAATAATCATCTTCGCGCATCGTGTGGGCACGGTTTGGGATGTGCGTTTAACTAATGCGCAATGCAGAGAACTGGAGGTGGAGTGGGAGAAAATTGAGCCTTACGGGCTCGTCATTCACAAGGGAACACAGCACCATTCATACGCCCGCGCTCAAATACGCGGGGGTTCTGTTGCTATATTTCGGTGAAAGGTACGCTCGCACCTCTCGAATCAATCCCCAACCTACACAGTTGAGACATGCCCATGACACGCACACATTTTTCGTTTTCACGCCCGAACGCCCGATTACACGGGGTAATATTCGCAGGAGATTACTTTTCCATCACGTCCATTCCCGGAGTTTTCACGTTAATCAGTGGGTAGTGATGTTTTCGGGCGCATAGTTAGATCAACGCGAAGTCATCACCTGCCATCATGTTTGTCGATCACGCAGTAAAGCATGAGTACGAGCTTTTCTTTAAGATAACACAGAAAGAGAAAAGGGCTAGTCAAAGGTACCATTTCAACCATTCCCAAGTGGATTATCAACAACTAACTATGGGTTTGCTTTGTTGGTGACTCACACCATTGAAGCAAAAAATGGGTTGCTGTGAAATTATGTACCGCAACAAGCATACTCTTGTTAAGGGGCATAGAATTATGTGGATCGAAGATTTTTTCACCAAAATCTTACCCCGGGCGAATATTAAATTTTAATTCAGAAACAAACCTACAGGAAACTCAATGTTGACAACAAAAATCTGCTTAAATCAGTACATTTGGTGCCACATTTACTAGCTTCACAAGTTTTCTCATCGTGAAATTTGTTCCTCCAACCGACCGAGGTTTACCATCATGTTGTCGTTCATCGACACAAACCACGAGGAAGTACAGATAAGGGTTGTGAAAACAGAATCCACAGCATCTCAGGCAAAGGGATAATGGGATGTGTGTTGCTGCTCTGGTTGATAACATGTCGTGAGGTCGTGTTCGTTCATACCTATGGACGCAAAACCCTCCTAACATTGGCAAGTTTTAAAGCGTAACCTTGTGTTGATAAGACGAGACATGCCACAAACGTCTGCGTCGCTTAGGAGAGTTAGGAATATGTCACAGCACAGCACACCCTAAAACCTATGTAAACTGGTAAACAATGTAACTATGTCGCATCAGTTTTACTACGTTGTGTACTCTAGCTTAAAACGAACAGTGTAAGTGTTCAGTCAGAAACACAACATTATAACTCTAACCGACCGTGTACTTAAATGTATGTTCGAGATAGAAAACTACCGCAACAGCTTTCTTGGATCTAATCGTAACTGTCACGCTGAATCTTGTTGTTCAAGCTGAAAATATCGGAAACATCGGAAAACCAGCTGTTACAGCAGTAAGTTCCACTCGGAATTGGCTTTTAGAGCATATAATTTTATAATGCATCAATGCATCAATTTTATGATGGGCTGTGTGTAAGTAAAATAAGGTTATATTTAGCCATACACCACTGGCCCAATGCAGTATAATCATTTTAGCCATCATTATTTTCGATGGTTTGATGTTGGTGTAGAGACTCTGTGAAGTGGCCTAACTAGGTATGATATTTATTACAGCATCGCAGTGGTTTCCCAGTACCAGTGGGTGGGCGCGAGGTAATAGGTCGTAATTTTATGCCGTACAGTGTTCATGGAATTGTTCCTACTCTTAAATAAAATGTCCATTTATACCATCCAAAAGGTGTAAGGAATGGAGTGATGTATGATTAAATTAACGCGTTGTATTATGCTATAATGTACCTTACGAAAAAATCCTGTTTTATTTATTATTATGTGAGTCATTGTAATAACACTGTAATCGGCGAAAACTTAAAAAATGTCCAGAATACAATATGAAGGCATAATATAAAACATTGGTTATAAAAATATTAAATGAATGTAACGTAAGTTCAGTTATTTTTTTAAGCATGATGGTAATAATGGGTTGAATTAAAAAAAAAACCTGTAACAAACGCCATGTAATCAAGTTTAAAAGAAAATCCCAACCTAAAGCACAATCATATATTCACTGCGTAATGCATGTGATAAAGCATCCGAACGAATTCCGAGGCAACCACACTCCACCCACCACAAAACTCCCGAAAGAAAATCGTAACGCATTGAGTAAAACTTTGAAAATCAAAACCCCCGAAAATTGGTGCCACCCAACCCCAACTGAGCGTGGAAAACAATGTTACGCAATATTACGGATGCCTTGAAGAGATCCACAAAACCCGAAGAAAGTGCAAACGCTTCGGCCCGTCCGTTGTAGTGTGCTTACAATAGTAGCTTTTTACCGCTTGCACATATGGTACGGCAGAGTGCGTGTGCGTGCAGTATTGATTGAGATTGATAAGCTTCTTGGATGTATGGGATGTAGGAAAAAAAGAAAAGAAAAGCGAACCCCGAAACAACTATCAACTATCTATGTCAAAATGTGTTACGGAAGCATCCAAATACGGAGTCCATGTGTTTTGTCAGGTGAAACTGAT
>JXXB01036690.1:0-10494 GCA_000956275.1 Anopheles koliensis | reverse complement strand
TTTAATTTTTAAAGATGAAGAAAATCTATTCTATCCGCTAGATGATTCTCTTTACTTCATCGTTTATTTTATACCTTATATACTTACCTAATCACTCATTTATGTATCTCTTTTACATACTTCCATGTTCATCACTATACGATTTTTACAGCAAGATACAGTTATGCACTCACACCCAAATATTATCACAATTGTATTGTATTGTAAAAATTATTTATTATTTATGTTTATTCATTTATTCATTTTTATTTGCATTGATTAAAAAATTACTTTTCAGATTATTTTCATCATTTCAGTTTTCAATTTCTCAATGGTCCTGCCAAATGCCAACAATAAAGCCCATTTAGTATCAATTGCTTCCATTTCTGAAAGCTACAATTTCTGTTTGTTTGATAGCTATGCGTTAAATGCATTTGCAACAATAAAATCAATCATAAGCTGAAACTAAATTCCCAACAACTCAAACAACAACTGGCCAAATCCAAAACCCCAAAATACATCATTACAAGCGAAAATGAAGCAAGCAGTTGGGAATTCGTTTAATTAAATCCCTCCACCTTTAATTACAGTTTAATCCTATTTATCTCGGTAACAATTTAATCAAAATGTTGGTCTTACTCAATCAACAAAACATTGTCACCTTTACCGAACCATCGGCACGCTGCGTTTATCACAGCACAACTGCTAAATTGTTTTACTGCACACGTTTATAGCCCAGGTTGCTATCGGCAATCAGCGTCGTAAAAACGAAACTTATCTCTCTAGGTTTGCGCGATACACCATAGCAAAAGCTGCACCGGTCAAAACAGGACAGGAAAAGAAAGGACAATTTGTTGCAGCGCTGTTAGCCGACGTGTTCTCAATCAAGGTTTGATCGGGCACGGAAGCCATCGAACAGCGCTCGTCTGCTGGGCTCGCTGAGGCGCCACCGTGAATTCGTAAGAAAGATTGATGTACCGAGTTATGGGTACAGTTCACAGCGCCCCTTTCAAAGAACCCTTCAGTTGACCCAGTTTTAAGATGTGTCGAGTTTAAGGTAAGAGCTATTCTTGCTCTATGTGAGTGTCTGTGTGTGAGCGTGTGTGTGTGTGTGATGCTTGACATGCTAAAAATAGACCACGTAGCGATACGTCACGCTTTAACACTGCGCATATACTACCCCATCTCCAGACTGATGGTTTCGGCTCGCTCGTGAAGGATTAAGAAAGGCAAGATTATAAATACCACAATCGTAAACCCCTTCTCCTCTCCCCTCTCCCACCTTTCCGCGAGGGTAGTTATAATTTTTTTTCGGTTGCATAATCTCCTAACCACACCCGAAATGACCTTCGAGTCGCTCGTCGAAAGCCCCAAACTAGTAAACGACCGTAAAACCCGCAGTTCGTGCGGGGACGATTTCGATGGAATCGTTCGTAGAATTTGATGCGATTAAAATTTAATGGGCCGCACCAAAACATAAAACTAACATTGACATGATTATGGGCCGATAGTGTTAGATGAATTTCTGGAAATTTCTCTCCATACCCCACCCCTTTCATACCTCCTTCTCCTCCCTAAAGCTCCGACAGCAACGAAGTGGGTCGTATTCGTTGGGAAAGCAATGTGCAGGAAATGCCGTACAATAGTGTTGGCAGCCGGAAAACGGTAACGGAAATGCCGTTCAAGCTGTTGCGCGCCCATTTCAGAGAAAACACACTTACACACACACACACTCACACACCTCTGGGAAGCTATAAATGCTCAGGTGGTAATTTTAACCACCACGGAAACGGTGCTTGCTAGCGCAGGAAGTCGTTTCCGATACGTTTTCCTCCATTTGCCGTCCACGAACGAGGCGGCAATAGTTCATTTGCTTTATTGCCGCTCGAAGCATACGGCAGAGTGAGTTTAGTTTTGGAAAAAAGCTGATATATTACGTGTCGTTGGTGGATCGTGTGATTTCACTGCTATCTGCAGGGAGCATGGAAATATATATGAAGGACAAGTTATTATCTAGGATTTTTGTTTTTTTTAATGAAAATATAATCAGTTATGAGTATGTAACTGCTTTTAAAATATGAAATCTAAATCAAATGATATGTCGGTTTTTTTTTATTGTATCTATATCTTTTTTCATGTTACGAATGCTACTTTTAAAATAGCATAAAAATTTTTGACTGTTTTTACTATCAACAATAATAGAACAATGGAAGAATTTAACACAGAAAGATTTAACTTTTCTATCGGTAAAAAATGTTGTCGATCAAACGTCACTGATTTTATACCCTAATCTTTATATATGACTACCTTGAAATTAAAATTGTTTACATGGTGTGGCGGTATGAATGTCTAATTCAAAACTTATGAGCAAAGTTAGTATGTGCTTAAGTATACTCATCATTCCATACGGGGAATGTCATACTACCCAAAGAATCATCCCATACGCACGTCGTTAAATAATAAATATAAAATCGGTAAGGAAATGCATGACACCATTCACTAAAACTAAGCACAAAATCAATCGTCCCTGCGGCACAACGTTTGACATTGGTTCTCTTCCCTCCGATCGATCCTGGAAAGAGGTCATTGTTTTCCAGCTCAAGTATGTGAAACAAAAAATGCAAAGCCAGGTACCAACGCCAAACAAAACTTTTGCTTCGAGTGACAGCTGGAGAGGTTGGGGAAAACAAGATTCAAGTATGCACACACACACATTTTTCGCCGGCACCAACTCTAACAGTGATTTCATAATAATAAATCGCGTTGTTTGGTGAGTTTTTGCTTGATACCTAATCAAGCCACACCCGAATCATACATGCTCTACACGCAACGAAATGCGCTCTGACAGGCGCACCTGTCATCAATGCGATTCGCTCCTGGCAGTCGTTTAAATTGTGACTCGTTCCGACTACGAAAAACCTCACCCAACCTCACATTCGCTATCTGCATGGGCACGGATAATTTGCCCCCGAGTGAAAACTTCCATCTCCCGAACGATAAAGAGCTGTCGATTGGTGCGAGTTGGACGCAGCTGTGTTTGGCTAGGTCATTCGAGGCCATGGTCAGCGAATTTCGCCAATGTGTTTCCTTTTCAATCAATCCCGCAAGTGTTGCAATTATGTTTCATGCCCGGTGTAGCCATGGGCTAGGGTGAGTTCGGCAGGCTGAATAGATTGTGTGAAATATATTCACGATACGTTGTTGGTTGTGATATAGGAGTTTTCGAAAATTGTGTACTGTCTTTCGCGCCTTTCTGTTTGCAACTGTTTATTCCATAGTCAATTCGAGTACATTTCATAATTCCTGTAGTTATCTAATTCTAGCAGTTGGCGTCAATGATGTTTATACCTATAATTGAATTCCTAGTACTTATCGATGTTATTCTATAATTCCCGTTAATTCTAACAGATTGCTAATCAAAAGGAATTTGGAATGTAAACTAGCTACCCCGAGTTGTACCTTTACCATGAATTTCGTTTTGAGAAATCTAAATAAATCATTTTTAGCTCTCAATATCATACTCACGAAACTGGTGATGTAAACGTTTTACTGCCTTGATATTTATTTAAATCTAATTTTTAATTTCATATAATTAGTCATAACATGCGTGAACCCCTAGTGGTATTCATTTTTCAGTAGTTCTGTAGTAGTAATCGATACCTCCCGTACCAAAATCCTGCCAAAAATGATGATTTATAATTTATGTTCCATTTATGTTTCATAAGCACCACATTATCTTTCAAACAGAGGTAACCATGATCGTAGTTAAAAAGTAGTTTTCAAAGCCTGTACATTAGCATTAAGTCTCATACTTTCTAGATCATCTAATTTTACTAATAGATAGAGAGCTATTATGGAAACGATATGAATCTAATGGGATAGTAGCCCTTCAATAGAATCCTAAAAAAAGGAATCTATAGAACCTTTTAATTTGAAAAACTTTGAAAACCATCCATCCAACCACACTTATTAGTTCGCAATACGCTTGAATCCTTCTCCCACACTCACATTTTATACTTACGACCGCAAACTTAACGCTCTGGCTCTACCCACACGGTAGAAAATTGCGGGACTAATCCCCACACGTACGCACCATAAACGTCCGTTGCAATTACAACTTTCGAAAAGCTCTTTTCCCGCACCGGTTCTAGTGCAGCCATTTCGGTATCGATGAAGGTGGGGTTAGGCGAAGGAGGTATCACGCAAACCTCATAAAAAATATCTCGTGGTTTTCGTTTCACGTTTCGCGCTTCAAGGTTTTTATTTCAGTTTGATCGGTTCTGATCAATAAAGCGGGCCTTTTCGTTGCCCTAAATGCCTGAGAATAATATTTGGAGCACCAACAAGCACCAACAGGCAGGAGGTAACACTAATGTGGCCATTAATTTCGAGCGCTCAAACAACCTTTCCGTTAGCGTTAGTGATTCTTATCGCTTGTCCATCCACTCGGCTCCGCCAGTGGATGATCTTGCGCGCCGGCGGAAGCTTTCCAACGGCCGTCCGGTTGTGGATATTTTGTATCAAAAAGACAGCTTTGGCGGTGCGTGATAACGATTCAAAGCTGTGTACCGAGCACGCCGGCAACACGGGTAAACAATCGTTAAAACCCCGGTAAAATCGTGATGAAAATTCATCAACGCCAAAAGGTCACGACACTCACCCACGCGGCGCTCCAGAACTGCTCGTGTTTATCGCACCTGTTGCTGCCGTTAAGCAGCGCCCGAAGGTACTGCTGACCTCCTGTTTCATAGTTTCATTGCTGCAAAGGGACCGACACTCGTTAGCCCTTGGTAATCGTACACGAATTGGCTGGCGGTACAGGAAACATGTAACCATTCCCTGCGCCCTGGCAGCAATAGCAATGGTCTTGTTTGCTTCAAAGTATGTCGTTCGTGCTGGAAAGCCGTAAAACGAAAAGGCAAACAACGGGGCGCACAACCGGTAAAGACAGTTCGCTGCCCGGTGGTACACGCAAACAGGAAGCTACCGCTAAGCACGGTTCGGTTTTACTATCATTTTTTATTTCGAATGTCGCATAAGTCGCATGTAAGTGCTACTGGTGTGGCCAGGCAAACCCAAAAAACAAACTACTTACTACCAACACGTTCGCCTCCCTTGGTCCAACGAACGAAACGAACGCGAAATGCACGTCTTGTTTCGCTTGATAATTTATTGAATGGAACATTTGATCGGAAATCACTTGTAATTATAAGCGAATCGATCACAGGCTTACGGTTCGACGAGTGCTTTCAACCCTCCTACCCTCCGTTTTCACATCGATGAATGATTTGACGGTAAGCCAGTAGGCAACAGGATTCGATACGGGGTTTTTGTTTTTTTTCGCGTGTGTGTGTGTGTGTGTTCTTTCCTATCTTGGATATGGACATCGTTCAAGCGCTGGACATGGAAACGATAAATCATTTCACGCTCTATACATCCATCCATCTATCCCGGCAGCCCACGGAAAATCGGCGAGCTTTTGCCGGCTACGTCGAGGTCCACGGCACGAGACACGGCCTCTTCTCGAGATGCCTGCCCCGGCTGATGGTAATAAATGACGAATGAGAAATGAATTTCAATGTCGTCACCAGTTCAGCTCCCGTTCCAAAAATAGCACACTGGCGAAGAACGAAAATAAACCAACAACGTCCGGCAGCTTGTCACCCGCAGAGGACAGCTTATCGAGCTGACATTAACAACAAAAACAAAAAAACAAAAAAAAACAAGTGTCAAGCAAAAGAAAGCACATTCTATGTGAACCTTTTCACTGGAACGCTTCCAACGCTCCTCAGCTTGATGCTTCTCGATTACCTGAAAATTTCGTGAATCGTGATAAGCTTTTAAGCAACTCTCGAAGGATTCCTTGCCCCAACTGTCGAAGTTATTATGTAGCTTTTTTGTGCCCATGTTTCGCCTCCCTGTGGTGGACGGACGACCGTCTAGCGAAGTCCGTCTAGCGAAGCTGGGTATGCGGGCGGAAGCAAATAAAATTATCAAACCGAGTACAGTGTTCGTAACTTCCGAAGTTCCGAAGGGGAAGGTGTCCGGTAAAACCAGCTCACCAACTCCCAGCGGATCAGATGCGCGAACACAACACACAACGATGCGACAAAACTTGATAAAACAATAGCAAAACTTCGGACCATATCATGAGACGGTCGTTTCGAGGAAATGTAATTCAATTACGCGTGACCATTTGCAGTTTCTACCGTTCTCTCAATTTTCTTGTGTCTCTTTTTGATTACACATTTTGGCCTTGTTGAAAGATATTTATTTTAGAGCAGCAGCAGCAGAAGGTTGTCCGCCGTCGATGTCGGTCGGCAAAGATATGTGTTGCAGACTGACTCACAAACTTCTTAGCTGTGTATGACTATAAGGTAATAGATTTAATGGTTTAACTATCGATTCTTATCGTTTTTTTGTGAGCTTGTCATTTTTTATATTCAGCGACAAGGTTCGTGCTTATGATGAGAAAAAGTTTTCGGTTCGGGCCTTGAAAGCCGGTTAAAAAGAGATACTATGTTGTTACTGCTTTCTGGAGCATTCAACAATTGCCAGGACCTACGAAATCTACAAAGAAAAGTTTTGAAAAAAAAAACTTTGCAAAACTTTTACTTTTGCTCAAAGCGTTCCAGATTCAGTTCATAAGCATGGATTCGTTGAAGTTTTTGAGTAATATGAGTTCAGTCACCAGTGAGTTTCGTTCTGTAATATGAGTTTATCAGTTCGAGATGATATTTTTTATTGAATCATTAACCCTTTTTCAACTATGCGATTAATCATCATTGAACTATTATTACTTATCATTACTCTGAAATAGAAAAAATAAATTAAAGTTCAAAACAAAAAAAAATTGAATAATCAGTTGGCATGCATTAAAAAGTATTACCACGATAGTGTAACTATAATTAATTCATTTCGGTAAAGCGAGTCGATAAAGGCTGCTTTATTAATCTTATTAGAATATTTTTCGTTTGACTTTTTAAAATTAAAAATACATTCTCAAATGAACTCAAATGTAACGCTACAATTTAGGTCCAATAAATTTGATCTATGATCTAATCTAATGAGTAGCAAAATCTACTTAAAAACAGCTACTACAATCATATAAATTAAAAAATCCAAACTGATTAAAACAAATCTTTGTCCAATCAGTTTAGTAGCAATTAATGAACGTCTACGCTCTTGCCGCTCCAATCCGTGAAATCTTGTCCAAGTGTTTTGGTACCATTTTACGGTCCTTTTCCTCGCAGCTATTTTCTCTTCTCCGTTGACG
Source organism: Anopheles koliensis (assembly GCA_000956275.1). NCBI lineage: Eukaryota > Metazoa > Arthropoda > Insecta > Diptera > Culicidae > Anopheles > Anopheles koliensis. Next base: position 3,239 of record JXXB01036690.1, on the reverse strand, counting down.
ACACATATAAAAACCCGACAAGTATTATGGACCACCGTTTCGGTCAACCACCTAGGCAAACCAGCGATCCACCTTCGATGTTTCTTTGCCCGGGGCGCAACATCAATCAGCAGTCTAATGATTTATTTATTTGAGTTGATTCAATGAGCTGAGACAAGCACCAAGGGTATATGGGTCCTAAGCAAACACATTCCCATGCCCATCGCAGCGACAAAATGCGCGTGAGAGACGAAAGAAGCGACAGCGGAACGGAAAAGCACTCGATTCAAAATGAAGGGGGTTTTCTAATTTCCTAACACCGGCGGGACAGATGGCATAAATCAGCTAGTGTCCATTCGCTGTCCACCGATCTCACCAACCTATCCGGCCAGTCTGGTAGACAGCATTTCTGAACTCAATCAAATCGCTATATCCTCAAGGCGGCAGCTGTTTGCAACGGTACCCGAAATCCGAATAGCTTCAAGCATTTTTTTTTTCGGTAAAAAGGTCCCTCCATGCCGATGGCAAACGCCTACCGTTTTGTTTCTTTCACCGGGGTTCTTTCTGTCACCGCCCACACCGGCATGGAAAGATTGTCATGGAGAGCTCAAAGACACAGGCGTGCCGAAACCAAAGCGATAATCGCAATTCAAGCGAACAATACGGAGAAAATGTCTAAATCAAACAAAAATCAGTCGCTATGGTGCTTTTTTTCCTATTCCGCTATACGTCTTGTGGGAGCAGAAAGCCTTTTTTCGTCCTGAGCCGGTTTAAATTCCTGCATCAATATGGTTCACAACTCAAAGGGTTCAATTTTATTTATGAAGCTCTCCCGCTTGCCGTATTCATGCAAAGTTCGACGAACCGGAAAAAATTATCAAACCGAGCGCATGATTTCGAACCAAAAAATAATCGAATAAGAGCGAAAGATTGTCCTCCACTTTCGCACACAGCGAAAACGTGAAGCAAATGTTTATTGTGAACACGTGAATATTGTTCACCATTCGTAGAATGCTTCGTCTTTCCTTGCATTTTCCCTAGCAAAAGATTCTCCTCCAAATGAAGAGTGAATGGTTCGTTGGGTTTTTGTTTTTGGTAATTTCGCTTCGCTCGCTCGTACACACAGTTTTCGTGGGGCGGTTTTGTTTTTGTAGCGCACCGCACAATAAAGCTCATTTTCCTCTTATCGCCTACGCAGTTCGATTGCAACGAGCCAGACGCGATTCGTTTACACCACTGCCCAAACTGGTAATGAAATTTAATTATTTTCGACATTCAGTACACCGGCTTTCGGAACTGCTTGGTACAATTCCTGCACAGCTCTTTCACGGCATTAAACCTGCGCATCTGACGCTGGACGCTCAGTGATAGTTTAATTATGGTCGCACATAATACTTTATCATACACTTTGGTATTGGAAAATCATTGCATACCACTTTGGTGTGGAGCACATGAACACACATGAAAATGGATGGGGACAAAAGTGACGAGTCTCTCATGGTTATTCATGTGATACCACCGAAGTGGTCAACTGTTCATTTTAATAACCTTTCAATTATCTTTCTCTGATAGCGTTTTAAATTTCACAGAGCTATACCTTTGTGTGGTCTGCTTGCATTCAGTTTGCTATTGAAAACGAAGTATGCAATTTTTATAGTTTAATAATAGCAAACATAGTTGGAACAATGAATTGTGTATAGCTTTTTAACCCTCATTAACCTCTTGTCTGATAGTTACAGACTTGACGAAACTTTGAAGCTTATTATACATCGAATAATGGAAAAATTGTATAATGATACAAACATATCCAACAGCGATAACTACAATAAACTCCAAAAGACCTATACATAAATACAAACTCTGATTTAAAACTCTCTGATACAATTTATCTAGACATTGTTTGCCAACTAATGATACATGATGCTTTAAAATTAAACATATAGAGATCTATAGAGCAATAGATAACAAACAAAAATGATTAAAAGCAAACGTTCGTTATAAAATAAAACTACATTAAATCTGAATGTATCGCATGGATCGATTCATGATCGAATATTCGCTATTTACTATTCCTGTCATATCGTTCCGAATCATTCCGCCACAAATCTCCATCTGTCATTGGTGTTTAAAGTGACTAACGAATCAAATGAGTGTTTTCCACTCGTATGCTCACTCATGTTTCGTTCACGAAACCATTCACATGTCGTTTGGGAGACCGCATTTTGGGTCAATCTTCCAACGACCGCTCCACGATTTTATGGCCAAGTTAATAAATCGACACCAATCGCCACCAAACACGTGGGCCGCGGTGGAGGCCCGAATGATAAGGCTTGTCGCTGTTGTTTGCCTTTGCGCCAGTGTTCAACACCCACTCGAAGTTTACTTTCGTCCACTTTCAGCACACCCACGTGTATTGTGAGGATATGCCATTAAATACTCCCGAACATGTCGTTTTCCGATACCCTCGCTTGTAAGAATCAACTAAAAAAAAAATAACGTTGCTATACAATAAGACACACAAACTCACCGCGTGCCGGTCGCGCGAAATTAAAATCGGTTTCCGTACAAACCAAAAAAGCAGGGAGTAAACGCCCACTGTTGTCCACAAAAATAGCGGCCCCACATCGGGCCCCACGAGCGTGTATAACAACGACAACGACGACGACGACGACGACGACAACATTACAACGTTCAGTTCCATCCAAAAATAGTCCCTTGGTCGGTTGTAACCGGTTTGTAAAATACAGGGATTTAATTAAATCCTTATACAGTACATTCCACCGTGCGCCATCGCTTCTCGGGGCCGGGCGGTGAGGACACAGCGCGTCCCCAATATTCATCGCTTAATGATTATTTATTCAATCCCACCATTGCGAGCGCCATGCTACCGCGGGGCCGAATCCGTCGATGCACTGTGTGACCCCAACGGTTTACCATCATTAGCTCGAGTGAGGCTACCGATTTTTCCGCTCCCGTCACCGGCGACAGTCCTTTAAGCCGTAACGTGCCGTAACTAATTTTGGAATCATAATTTTATATCCGGACCAAACCGTCGCGGAACTGGTTCAACCAGGTATTTGGTTGTTGTGGTGGCAGCGATCCACGACTACATGGAAGTGATTGTGACTATTTTCAATTAGTGCTCATAATTAGTACCAACACAGTAGTCGGGGAAAAGCTCGAGTGCGACACCCCTCGAAGGCTAGCCCAGACGTATTGGCTTCAAACAAAATTCCGACACCGGGTTATCGGCCGATAAA
>JXXB01036681.1:0-14167 GCA_000956275.1 Anopheles koliensis | reverse complement strand
TTTTTCATATTATAATGATACCTTTTGACGACAACTGTAGAGCACCCATCAAAACCCAAAAAATGATGGCTTTTTATGGTGTCATGATTTTGAATTAAAATTTTAGTTACATTATACCAATTTTTTCTTAATCATTATTTAAAAGATCAAAATGAAAACAACTTCGCTTAAAATTGTTTTAAATATCTCTTATTCTTCTCATCCAATCAATTATTATCATATTTATTACTTTTTTAGAAATTTGCTTTTTCCGCATGGCTGATAAGTTAAATTTTGTCTTACTATATGCAAGATAGTATAAACATACTATTTTTTAACTCTCCTCCTACTCAAAACCTAAAAAGAGAGTGTTTTACCAAATCTAATCGAATACACCCTGTATCAGACAGTTGCGAACAAATAAATATTGATATATTTCATAGCTCAGGAAACATGTGATCGACTCCGAAAGCATCCATCGAACGCATCCCACGCACGCACCATCATTCAGTGCATCGCAGTGCAGGAAGGAAGGAAGGAAAAAAAGTGAACCCTTCACAAATTCATCCAACCATTCCAGCTGGCCCCGGCGGCTGGTGGTGCACGGCTACTTGTGTCACTCGTGCAAAACATGCTTACGCGCGGCACCGTCCACCAGCATGCATGATGGCCAATCCGACAGTGACGCTCCTGACGCGCATAACAAGCACCATAAAAGTGTATGATTTAAGTACAAGTCGTAAAAATAATTGTTAAAACAATACCATGAAAGCGCATAAAAATGCATTCACTGTCCTCATATATCATATCGTCGGTGCATTGTCATCTGGATGTCGTTTGGTTGGCGCTTTTGGTTCGGCCCGGGCCCGTCGCCGGATGTCGGTTCGGATTCACCGCCCGCCTGGAAGGGATAGTACCCGCACGCATACGGACGGACATTTTCTATGCAATTGTCGCGCCGGGCGCTCGCTCGCTCACCCGCCTCTACCGTCCATCAACCTGCCTGTATCGGACTGTCTTTCCGGTGCATCAATAAATCGAATGCAACGTGCTGCACCGACCGACCCGCCGCGCCACCGGCCACCGATGGGAAACATTTCACGAGAGTTCGCTCTCGTTTACAATTGAAGTATGTGTTCATATCACACAAATCATTTGACTTCACTTCTTGTTATGAAGTTTTTTTTTCATTGCAAAGGATTTGTTTTTCTTTCTGGTCCGGCACCGTTCTGGTTCGGTCCATATCTTTTCAACCGGTTCGCGTTTTCGAGTGGCGAACGCGAATCAAACCAATCCATCGAAAACGGTGCATCCAGCGAAGCGCTCGGAACGATCGTCCATCCCGAGACCCATCCCGAAGCATGCTCGTTACTCAGGATATTTGAATTGCCACGTGAGTAATAAATAATTTACAATTATCGTGTCAAGGTTGTGTTCGCTTCTTTTTGTTGCCGGTGATGCCGAACCGCTGGTGGTTGGACACCGTTCGTGCGCGATCGACCGTTGACTACCGAGCATTGAGGTTGGGTTGATTTTTTTTTTTACCACGTTTGCTACGGTTTTTCCGGACCCCGGCACGGGGAGATCAGTTCCGTGCGCATTTTCCACCAGCTCCAGAGGGTTATGAATGACCGAATTCGGCGCGTCTCTCCATCCCATCGAAAAACTAGCCATTTCGCGAGGATGGATGGATGTAAATGGCCATTTGGATTGTATTTTTTTCGCATTCACGTTTGCGGCCACGCTCCGGCTCTGTTTTCGCGTCCATTCCAAAGGACGCTGAAGACGTGTACCCGGAGCCAAACATACAGAAAAAAAGCGTACCCCAAAAATGCTGGCAACCACGGACACGGAGATGAAGGATCGTTAGTTTTCTGTGCGGCCAGTGCGGTCCCCCGGAGCACGGGAATACAAAACCGGGAAGCTATATTTTTGCGGTTGTTTGCCTGCGGCTCCATATTTCACAGTGACGAATGATCACGGCTCAAAAAATATCCAGAAGCAGCGATGATTTATGGCGGTCTCCTTGGACCCGCTGGCAAACGGCCGGAAGACGAACGCTAAACTCAGCGTCCTTTCAGGGGAGGGAGAACAGTCCTCTTTTGTTCGGGGATGTGAGATAGAGATATAGAGTTATGCTTCGATGAAACTCGGGCTAGTGGTTGGGGAGCGTAGACGAAAGTAGAATGAATATTAAAACTATTTCCTACAAGGTGCGGTGACAATGAGACGGAAAAAGACAAACATGCTCTTTTAATAAAGCATACCCTTTTGCAGTGGCTGTGACCTCGGCGGTTGATTTGGCTAGAGTATTTGAGAAACGGAAACGAATTCAAATTTAAAAATTTAAATCAAGTGCAGTGGGTCGTTGTTCGATTTGCCCGTCCCAGTTTATCATTGCCCTCATTTTTTCAATCATTTAAGTTGGAACCTTCCGCTGCCTGAAGCATGTTTCGAGAAAACAAATATTACATCATAATTGCTAACATATTCTTATTGAGTAGACTCGAATAATGAAATCCATGTTTTTTACACAGAAATTATTTTTAAGGCGAAACAAGAATTAAGAAAAATTTTACCTTTAAGAACAGTAGCTTCCAAAGCACTTTGAATTATTAGGAAACAACACAAATTCAATCTTAGTTAGAGGTCTATACATTTAATAGGTTTAAGCCAGATTTAACTTTTTCAATTATTCATATTTGTTCAGATAATATTTCAATTAAAACTTAACTTTTTTAAATCTATCTAAACACGATCTAATAGTATTGATATATCCTTAAGCTTTTAAAATATAACGAAGTAGTTATTGCGGAAATTACTTCCTTTCTCTCATTTTATTTCGAAAGTATGCGAACAATTTTGCACCTATACTAACCTAACAGTAATCTGTCATCTTTTATTCTTGAGGCTAATTCAAGAACACAAGCCCGCTTCGTCATCGAATCAGCACCACCACGCCAACGGCACTACAATGTTGACAAATTGTTTATAAAGTGATCCCCAAACATTAACCTCCTTTTGCACGCATAGCTTGCCTCCCGCCCTGCAGATCGGTACCTATTAAGCTCATGGTACCGAATAAACACTTCCCAGGGTCCTCCTGGGGCACAAACCAAGGAGGCGAGCGGCAAGTGGAGTGAAACCGGGCGCCAATGTCCACTCACTGAGAGCAACCCCACTCGCTGCACGCGTCCCCACAGCCTGCATGCCTGTTCACACAATTGTGAACCCTGATGAGCTTGGCATCACATGACGTGGTCTTTAATTTACGACGTCTCACATGTGCAGCAGAGCGTTCACTTCATCACCAGTCGTCAAGCGAAGGGCGAACGCAGGTCAGCTCTCAGCCCAGTGGCTTCGGATCAAATCACGAGCGCGACGATCACGGCCCTTGAGGGATTCTGCAGGCCAGCACGCTGGCAAGCATGAACGCACCCCGCACTGATCGATCTGGTTGAGGAGAGAGCCCGGCGGAAGGGAACCGCCAGTCGGTGGAGTCGTTCGTCGAGACATCGTATGTCATTCATCTCGCACCATGCTTTATAGGCAAATTACATAAACACATAAATACATTTCGCATCTCTTCCACCGGCGTGTTTCTCCCCGCACAGCCACACCGGCTTGGTCCACCACTTCAATACCAACCGTCGCAACGTTGGTTTTGGTTCGTGTTCAAGAAAATCCCACTCTAACAGAGACATCCATCCAAACGACGATGAGTCTGGAAAAAGATACGGCGGCCGGCGGGAGAACAGAACCGAACTAGCTCACAGCTCCGAAGCCTGTGACAGCTGTAAATCATTCAATCTTATATCAGAACGTTAATGTCACTCCGGGGCCGCAAACGGGGATGACTGCATCACACCAGCGCCCGTGCTCGGTTCGGTTGTGTGCGTGAGTACTTAGTGTGTGATGAGGCCCTGACAGTGCGACTGTCGCGGAGATTGGGCGAAATTCACGTCCTATCCCCATACTACACGGCCTGGCCTGACGCTGCCCGCGAAGAATGTTAAGTGTGGGCCGAAATGAATGTATTCTTGTCTTGTTGTCGCTTCTCTCCGCTTGCTCTGTTCGTGCCCTCCTTTTTTGTGACGCTATGACGATCGCCATCGAACGCCATGCCACAGTGGAGAAACCAAGTGGAGGAGAAGAATCGCTGTGAATCGCTGCAAATATCATTATTAGCAAGCAGTCTTTCCGAATGCTTGCCTGAAAGGCATACGTAACAGGAAAGGGGACCGAGGGCAGTGGCTTGAGAGGTCTCCATCAGACACTGGACGCCTCTGACGCTTGACGAGATGTATGGCGTCTCGGCCGGGGTTTCTCTCGGTGTATGTAACGCCGCATATATGCGCACTCCCATAAATTTTCCTTTCGAGCAATAAATAAAAAATAAAAATTATTACAATATAACGAAACCTGCAACGATGCAAAACGGCACCGAGCATCGCATGAGTGAGTGATTTTCCCCACAATGATGTCATCTCACGCAAGGTGCTGCTGCTGCCGCTGATGATCGACTTCCTGGGGCACAGTTACAACTCTGGCCAAGGGCTTGGATTTGCGTTTCGCGTCATGTGCAATTGTCCGGCATTGCCGGCAGAACCATCATAATCTTCTCACCCGCGGTGCTGCTGACCTGAATCGACAGGTCCATTCCCCAACCCCTTCGTGAGGAGAGACCCGTCAACCAAACGCGGACGCGGATTGAAGGAATGTAAATAAAATAAATTAACACGTCAAACGCGAATATTATTGATTTATTGTCTTGTTTTTGAGTTTTATGTGCGTACATTAAATTATACGCATTCGGCAAGGCATCTTTTACGGTGCGTCTCGATCTCGGAGCTGCTCACGGAGCGGACGTACCCGTTGGTGATGGAGCACGTTGATTAAACAGGTCGTGGCAGAGTCGGTGTGGCGTTGTGTTGCAGAGCGTGCGGTTCGTTAAGCTGCCCTCCAGCCCCGGTCGATCGGTACCGATTGCTGGTCCGGAAGGTTGATGGTTCGTTGATGGACAGCTAAAGCGAAACTGGGTCCACTTTATTAGCATGCGCAACGGAAAGGCAACTTTCGATAGTTACGATTTACGGGCGATTTATGTTTGTCGCAGTTTATGTTTGCTGAGATGTTGAACGGTTTTTATGTGTGCCGTGTCTGTAACGAATATTGGACAGTGGGATGGGAGGTATTGCTTCATTTGCGTTTTCCATAATAGATTAATTCCCAATCCATGTAACATAACACATGGTTGATGCGGAATTCAAATTATAAAGTTTGACAAGAAATCCATTCAACTCAACACAAAAGTTGATTGAAAAATTCATGATTTAAAATATACATAATAACGACCATGGACATGACATATATATTCAATGTATTCTTGCTTCAATATATTATCCCTTTTCATAAAACATCTTTACATAAAGAACTAAAACTAAACGAATATTTAAGCCTAAGAAGAATGGAGCTGAAATAAACGACGATTTTCAGGTATTTTCCTTTTTTCTTTGGTGTAACGACCATCCCATTCATTTTACTGGCATATTGGACTGATTTTACCATCATAGCTGGTTCTTCGCTTCGGGCCAACAATGGTGGTCGTTTAAGTATATTTATTAGAATTCTAGAAAACAAAGAAAATTTTATTAATTTTTTTTTTCGGACGAAACACGGAAAAATATATTTAACTTAGTATTTTACAAACAGCAAGATCTGGTACAACCTTTAAACAGAAGCTAACTAGTTAAGGCTAACAATACTTTAGAACATTTGTAACAAAAAACTGAACTAAAACCTTATATTGAGTAATATTGCACATGAAAAATTTGTTCGATTTGATTTGGTTTTGATATTTTGAACAAGAAAAGCTGTATTTTGAAAATATGAGAAAAGAATAATTCGTTGGCAAGTTTTATGAAAACAATGTTGATTGGTTATTATTTTTCCAAGTGAAAAATAACAGGGAACATAAATAGCTTTTAAGCATTACAATAAATCGTGATACGATCCTTTTTTACATTCCTTGTAATGTATCTGAAATAAGCCAAACAAACTTAAATTAGTACCATCAGCGCAATCTGGTGTTCGGTGCGCGAACATCACGAACCAGCTGCTAACTGCACCCGCAAACGAACGCATTATTTTCTCTGCTTCGTGACGTGCATGTGTATGTCGTTCGTTCGCTGTCTTTCTCTTTCTTTTCGCACGACCACACCACAGCCGCATCATTCGGTAGCAGCATTGGTAAACCCATTCACCCCGGAGTCGGACACTCGAGAAATCCTGTTTTAATCTCTACCAATCGTCAGCTCAACAACGCGCAACCCGCACGCGATCCACGAATGCCATCCATCCTTTCGGCCGTGGCTCGTCGTATCCGCGCCCGCGTGACCAGTGACAGGCACAAACACACGCGCGTGTCGGGCAAAAACGTACCGGATCGTTCGAGCGCTCGACGATGAAAGCCCGACATCGAGATGACGAGCATCTCGGGAACAAACATCACCTCGGCACGAAAATTCAACCGCTTCCCATCACGATGCCCGTAAGCAGGGCTTACACGGTGCATCGCTTTCCCACTCGCGATGCATCCAGCAAAACAATTAATAACAATCAGAAAACTGCCACCACCATCGGCTCGACGCTCCATCACCAGCGTGTCTCGACAATGAGCACGTAATGGTCGTCGGTCAATGGTGAAATTCGGAGCACTGGAACGTCCGCATGGCGTTCGAACGCTCGCTTCCCAATGCTGAAGACCAATCAACGGTCATCATCTTCATCTCACACCATGGAAGCTTGCAGTACTACTGCATACCACTGGCGCTGCACTAGTGAATCCCACTGCCCTCGGCAAACCTGTTTTCCGGCTACCAGAAACCGCACTACTGTCGCATAATCCCGGCGCGAGGTGAACAGAAACGTTCGCCATGGAAGGGTTGTTAAACGGGCAATAAAATTGCAAACCCAACCATAAATTAACAGCTACCAGTTTTAAATTAACGAAATCCAACCGATCACTAATCCGCCCGGGACTGGGACGTATGCGTATGCGTGATGGAGTGTGTTTTACTTATGTGTTTTCTATACGCATAAGCTAATTGATGCGATGTGGAATAGAAGATGGTTTCTTAGTGTTTCCTCGAAATGCGCTCAATCTTTAAAACTTTTTTTTATTTTAACATTATTTGAATTTCGTTTTATGTTTGCATACAGAGAGGACATATTCAATGTTACTTATAATTCATAGTCAGGTCAAATAAACAAGCCTTTTAATGTACCTTAAATTATAACAGAGCTACTGTCATGTATTGATCAATAAACAGAAATAGATCAACCATGCATCTCTTCTAAATTTTAGCCTTTTTTGTCTTGAATTTGGATTGTTATAAGCAAATTTATTCTTCACTTCCTTCAATTTCTAAATCAAGTATATTAAAATTTCTATTGTCCATAATGTATTATTCACTTTGTTTAAACTTAACCGTACTTCCCTTAATAATTATGTATACATTTAATCTGTTTTTGAAGGAGTGCTGTCAGTAACAGCCAATATTTATTTCCGCTTGTAATATTTATTTAATAGCACAAATTTCTAACAAAATTTTCGTTAATAAAGCAACATTGGAAGACATCATTATTCATCATCATTCCGTAGCTTAAAAAAATATAAACACCAATCATACATTTATCATACATAACATTCTACAAAATCAAGTTTAAAATAACTAGTATTAACGTTAAGCTATCCCGTTGCACAGGATTTGGAAACCAAAAATAATATCAAAGAAAAGCTATAAATTAGAATTAATTAAAATGTAACACATTCAACGATTGAATTTAACTAACGAGCACTCGAACGAAAATGAAACAAAAGTAACCTCTCGTACGCTCGATTTATCTATGTAGCTGTTAGAAAACATTAATCTATCCATAATGGCAACAACAGGTTGCAGTTGAAGTGGGCGAGTATAACAAAAACAAGTACCAAAATACAGAGAGAAAAAAACATCTCCCAGATCCGCAACCCTAGTGAAACAATTGCCGTACACAAATGCCCAACACGGCACAACTATCATTGCACATGGTGATAGTAGGAGGAGGCAACCGATAAACCGAGGCTCCCCAGAGGGTGGATCTGCGTTTAGGGTTTGTTGCTTTATGCTGATACTCTTCACACCACACGAATCCTGAAACTTAATGCGAAAACAAAAAACGACACTTGGAGAGGCTTTTGGCCTGACCGTTGTTAACCACACTCACACACTCTCACACATCAGCTCGCCGGAATTGCGATAAGCGTGTGAAGGATTTTTTTTCTTTTTTGTTATGCTCTATGTCAACCCCTGCCCTTACCGAAAAGTGTTCCATACTTTGGCCTTAAAAAAAACGAATGCTGGAGCTAGATGAATGGGCACGCTTTTCCGAGCGAAATAAAAAGAAAATAATCAAACCCCACCACGGAGAACAGAGGCATGAAACGATTTTGTCAAATTGCCGATTTCAATTTAATATAACACACATGAGAACGCACACACACGTGCGCCCATCCTTCTTGCCGCACTCGCCTAAACGATATCAACCTATCTCGCTCTACGCATATATTCGCTCGTCTGTTTTCTCGCCTACTACGTTAACGATCAGGGACGGGGTACCAACAACACACTGTTGCTGCATGGGCAACAAAAACGTCCTGCTACTTCCTGAAGCGACCAAAGGGAAGGGATACACCGGCACGAAAGAGGGACCACGAAAAACACAACCACACAACAACAATCGGGATTTGCAACCCGATTTTTCCCACACAGCGGATTTTTGGTGAGTGTTTGTGTGCCGTGCGTGTCCCGGCGGCAGTCAATTTCCTCGCCACCCAGTTTCCGGCAGTGGTCGTCGTCGGTTGTATCTTTTATTTTGTTGCAGATACTTTCACGCATTTGCTTTATTCCGAACCACATCGGAGATTTTTTCTTTGCGTTGCTGTTCGTTCTTGTATCCTTTCATCGTGCTGCAGTTCCTGGAGCTAATTGAGGAAATCATTGCCGACAGGATCACGCAGCAGCACACGCACACGGTTCCCCTAGCGAGAGCCGGGATGACACTTTCAGATTCAGGATTGGGAAAAAAAAGTGTTAAAATCTACAGTGTCCAACATTTTTCTGCTCCTGTTTTATTAATTATTTAAGCTACTCTGTTCTCGAATTTACTCTTTGTTTTTGGAGGACAAACGCAGGGGCCACCCTTAAATGGCTCTCCACCATCGACGAAGGCTCGACGAATGTACTGAGGCAGAAAATTGGTTGCCCAGGGCTGGTGAATATTTTATACGAACGGGCTACTCGAATATGGGGACGAAGGAGTGATTTTTTAGGATTTCAAATTTTTCGTTCGCTTGAGTCTCTGCTTAAAATTTTGAAAGGTTGTTTTTTTAGTATGTTTACAACATGGTGATGATGTTTTTAAAATTAGTTGCTTTAAAGAAAATCAACCCTTTTTCTAGCAGATAGAAGAAGTTCTACAAGCTCACTTTATAAAACTCTTTTTTGCTTTTGAGTAAAACTGATTCTAAATCGTAAAGCTCACTCATGATACATTTTTCAGGCAAGCCCAAAAAACGAGAAACAATATTTTAAGACGACCCCAAAGTCATCGATGTTTAATTGGATCGTTAAAAACCAATTTGCAAAACATTATCCAAAATGGAGCAGAAAAACGGAAAGAGAAAATTGTTGCAAATTCGCCCTAAAACCGCCCACCAATCGTCTCTTGACCAGCTCCGCTGCTTTTTATTTACGAGCTTATACGAGTCGGCTGGATTAAAATCATCGCTTTTCCGGCAGTGTCCAAAATTTTTAACGACCAACGCGATCGCCGATGCGCTTGTGTTCATTTTTTGTTGTACAATATACCCCAGTTTACATATGATACAACCCGCGCATCGAATGCACGAGCGTGAAAATACTTCATCGTATGCCAAAAAAAAAAACTTCTGCTGAAAATGGATACTTTGCTCCGTGACACAACAAGCGTATAGGCGGTGTGCTGAGCTACAAGAGTTCGGCCATAACCTCCCCACGGTGAGCATCGACGGCCTGGGAAGCTAGGAGTTCATCAGACAGCGCAAAACCAAAGAAAAAAAAACCCGTTGTAGAATTTCAATTCAATTTCACGCATCAATAATTGATTAATGTTATAATTATTGGAATAAACATAATTGAATGAAAAATAGCCACCCATCGGCCGGACGGAAACCGGACCGAAGTTATGATGGCTACTTTGATCTTATCCCGCATCATACGTTAAGGGAGTTGAAATTCACTATCTCTTTTTGTCTCGCTTTCGCCGGGCCCGTCGAATATTCGTTCTGTTTAATCGGCTATATTTTTTATGTCGAAAAATAGCGTTCGAAAATCGGTTGGTTTTGAAGCATTTCAATGAGAAATTTCAAATGGTAAATGCGTTATTAATCGGTACATTTTAGACTATCGAATCCGTCTTCTGTTGCATCAACTGCAGTCGATCACCAGTTTCAAAGCAAACGTATACTTTTGAAGTCTGACACCATGGGACATCCGAACCATCAACTTGCCAACCGACCGCAATAATCAAATTAAAGCTTTCTCACTTAACTGATGATGCAGACAAAACCTGTCAAAAAGGCAAATATTAAGCACCGCAACAAAAAACGAAAATTTCACTTCGTACGGCAAAGGGTCTAGCTAATTAACTTTTATGCCGAGTCGTAATGATAAAACATTTTTTTTTTGTTTTTTTTTTTGTAATGGACAGCAGCTCAGAAAACAGTTGGCAGGAATCCATCCGAATGTAAAATATCACCCAGGAGGATACTCTGGTGTTCGTACAAAACCCTTCCAGTGTATAAAATGGGAGTGTTTTTTGTGCGAGTTTTCGTTCGAAACATTTTTCTTGCGAGGCCAGCCGTGAGGAAAACAAAGGACGCTTCGGATGGGAAATAAATTCTAATTTATCAAACGCTCCTCAACACCCTCTGCTTAGGTCGCTGCCGATCGATTTATAGTCCTACATGTGGCCTTACAGCGTCATTGTAGGGCTGGAGCGTTGGGCATGGTTTTTATCATAGCTTACATATCCTTAGTGTAGCTGTATACATTATTTTTAATGTATTAATTTTTTTTTTTAATGTTTATGTATTATAACAATAACATTTTAAACATTAACAAGTTATGCAATGCGATATAACGAAGGAGAATACACGTTATTCAGCTCATTCTAAAGAAAACATCACAGTGTTGCTATCAGCCTGCTCGTTGATGTCGACGACAGGCTAGACAACGTAACTAGTTTCAATCATGGCGCTGATGGCCGCATCACGATGGCCAACCAACCCCTCTGCTTTCACAATTACCCAACAGCACATAGACATTCACTCGCCATTTATACACAAATATACACACACACACCAACACTAAGATGTCCAAAGTCGAGAAAAGGGAGTGAATAATCAAACCGAAGCCAAACGGCGAGGTAATCAATCATTGTCATCTCTCATTACAAATAGAGTTTGTTCGCAGTGCCTGCGCCGCCGTACCCCGATATGGCCGCGGACCGGATTCTCTCCCCACCGGACTGGATTCGGTCGGATTCGTCGTATTAGGAGCGATGAGCCGGTTGAGCTTAGAAAAGGCATAGGGTGGTCGTCTTCAAGCGTCAGGCGTGGAACACGATGAAAGACGAGCGCGCATTTGAGTGAGTGGTGGGTTTTTTAGCCCAGTTCGTTCACTCAACGAACTTCCAACACCAGCTTCCTCCCCTCCCACTCTATTGTTTGATTTATCCTGGCTTCGTGAGCCCGCACACCAACATGCCGTTTACGGCAGGGCGCACATAGCGAAAGACATTATATACAGTCAGCCACGCATACACGTAACGAGCAGAGGCAAGCATGGCACACTTGATGAAAGCAGCCAAAGGCGAGCTCTGAACGATCAGATCCGACCGGCGCAGTGCTGTGAAGCAGGAAGGAAGGGAGGGATGGAATCTTCCCCTTCCTGATTGGACCAACTGGAGAAACCAATCAATTTTTATGCTTTGCATTCTGCCGTTCCTCAAAGTCAATTTATCAACGTCAACGTGGACTGTGGTGCGATTCGGGCTCGGGTATTTCAATTGTTTTGATAGCCACATGACTTGAACATCATGGTATGTGGCAGTTTCAAAGGTGTCGTGGTGATTGTTTGTGGAGAATTGTGTTTTTTGTAGTATTCAACTTAAAAGAAAAAAAAAACAATTCTAAAAGCTTATTAAAGCATTTATCATCGATCATTACAAAGAATAAATAAATAATCAAAATCTCTTCTTTCATGCGGTCTTTCTTCTCATTCTTTGCTCAACACAGCCTACCCAGCCTACTGTTGATTTATTTCTATTTTGCAATGATTTTCGCAATTATCCTTTTCGCTTCATTAAAAAAACGCGCAAACGCAAATCATTCATCCATTTTGTTTCGTCTGCCTAAATCCTCAATGCGCTGCGCGCCTTCAAACCGATCGCCCGACCGGTCCTCCCCGGGACAGCCGAAGCATAAAGGTAATTATTTATCTTCCATTGCGTTCGACTGTCCGACCCTCTTTTTCCCCGATGCCGTGGTTTGATTAATTACCTATTATGGGCAGAGGAATTGGCTTCGCCATTTGCTTTATGCTCCGACCGCGTTAAAATATCCTCACAGCCCATCCATCCCGCGAGCACACAGACAGACGGACAGACAAACACACACACACAAACATGGACACTCTCGGGAACACAAAAAGGCACAATCAAGGATCTGACACATTTCAAACGCAGCCTGGTCGCTGTACATGCCGAGAGACTGGTGCCCAGCCCCGCGTGCAGGAATTGATTACATTTTAGCTTCATTTCATGCACCCGCAAAGATAGCCGCGAGTTCTTTATTCTTTTCTTCTTGTGCTTTTTTTTCTTCTTCGCGTTGTGATACGATTGGTGTCCAGCTTCCTTTTATTTCGCAGTTTTGTAAGTCACCACCCATCACGCCAGCAACCGTCACGAGTGGGAGGGCTATCGAAAATCGAGAAAGAAATAAATAAAACAAAGCCGTGAAGGGAGGGCTCACGTAGGGAGTAGAAAGTGCGTCGTGCTGTCAAAGTCAAAGTGCACTTTGTGCCACCCTCCACGAGAAAGGGTATCGCGTGAATTCGACATTGAGGCACCCTCTCGCCGGAGACGGATTCGTTTAATTGCCGAATGAAGTAATGATGAACTGTGGGTGAGCGTTATCGCTTCCTGAATTAACGAAAACGCTTGTGCCGAAAGCGAAGAACGCAAAGGTTGCGTGCAGATATGCCGCAACTGTCGCTCAATCATTTGCGAAAGCGATACGGAGCCGCTTGCTTCGTACTCAGGAGCAGAGATAGTAAAAGGGAGTTGTAAAATACAGCTGCTGCATTAGGAAATCGACGACCCCGATACTCATCTCGGCTAAGATGGAAAGTGGAAGCTATTTATCACAAGTAAAACACATAAATCGAATCCCTTCGTGCGGTGCAAAGCCAACGAGTGGATGGAAAAAATAGCATTTACTGTAGGGTGACAATGAAAGGAGACGAGCGATTAAACCTCCTTCCGCATCATGAAAGCCTCTCGTCCACTACGAAGCGGCAATCGTTACAAAGTGCATTGCAATCAGCGCAAAACAGATTTTGATGAGCGGTGAGATGCTTCGCAATTCTTTGTGTCCACTCCAACGCCCGAGACGGAAAGATAAATGGTGCTTATGTAGTTCTTTTCATCTACGCCATCTTGAATAATAATGGGCAGATATTGAGTAAAAATAATCGAATGGTAAGGAAATGGAAGACAGGAAAAGGATTTGATTGAATTGATCGAAAGGGCTGACTGTTAAAATAAAACATCGACTTTTAAATTTATGATTTTGGTAATCTTTTATTGTTTTTATTTTCTACATCATTGGCGTGATTCACATCTGTGTCAAATAATACCATTATTAACATTCAGGACAACGACTAATTTAAGCAAATCCGCAAAATTACAGCGTCAACAGTGGTAACTTCAAGTTTAATTAAAAATAGAATGCAAAATCTAAACGAAAATTGACCAGGGTTTTTTTAAGTTTTCTCTGCTGGACAAACGTTTAAAAGTAACCTACATAAACGCGTAATATAATCAT
>JXXB01036663.1:0-25767 GCA_000956275.1 Anopheles koliensis | reverse complement strand
GTCGTTTCCATTTTTATCTTAATGCTTAGTAGATGGCGTGTAATATACGTTCAAGCGTATTTCTTCCAAGCAATAACTAAAGATTTCCTTCATGTTTACCATGTCTGCTGTCATAGTTATCCCAATTTCCTTTTATATTAATTTGTGTACTGCATTCCTGCTTTACCACTTTGGTTGGTACTTTCCTCATGAATTTATTCTTCAACTACACCTAAATTGTACACCATCACTTGACCTCTTTCTCGTCTAATTGAATGGAACAATAGATGCGCGCGCTTAATAATACGCTCCCATTCCTCAATGTCGTTTTCGGGGTTTTCAATATTACCTTTCAGAATGTTTATTTGACATTCGAAGTAGTTTTTCCTGGCGGCGCTAATTGCTGGATGGTCTAGATGATCACCCATTACAGAAAACAGCCATTCGGCACACTCTTTGAATGTTTCCTCGATTAGAGGCATTTTTGTCACCTTTTTTCGCTATTTTCACTATTTCACTATTTTCACAAAAACATGTATTATAACCATGTCTTTAACATTCACTCACCGAAATAACCATTTTTTGATTTGTTGCACTCTTTACTCATCACTAATATCCTTTATCCTTTAATTTATATCCACCTTTAGCCCAGTACACATATTTTCATTTTTTTTTATTTTATTTAATTGTTTAATTTTCACGATAATTTATTGCTCCCGCGCTTCTGAACTTTCGGGAGCTTGAGACGCAAAACATCTTATAGAATGGAGCAACAGATGTGCTCTCATTATGATTTCTACCAGTTTTTGTTCGTCGTTTTCGTTCTCATCAAGTGTTTGTCGTAGTTCTTCAATATAATTTTCATTATATTCTTTACGCTCATTAGTTAAGTTTGCGGTATCGTTCTTATGCACTATAATGTGCATCAACCATCCTATACACTCTCTCAGTTTTTGGACTGTTGTTAAAGACATTTTTAACACAATCTAATTTACTTTTTCACTTACTGTATTTGCACTTACATTTTACATCACTTATTCAATCCAAAATATACATCATCACTTATTCAAACCAAAAGATTCGTCATCACTTATTCAATCCAACATTTGCCACGTACACGTCACAGTCGCCAAGTAGAATTTTCACTAAGGTTGCTATGTACTTACTTGCATTTAACAACCGCGTTTCTGTTTGTTTTCGGATCCGGTTTGTTCAACTGTTTGTTTTCGGATCCCGATTTACTCGCACGTTCGACACGTTGGAGTTTTGTCCGAGTATGCTCACCTATTGGTTTATTTGACAATTTATATGATCCCTGACAATTCTTCGGTTAAGGCCTGACCGTCCTGCTCCAGTGTGCAAACGATTTTGAGCGCTAATTTTGACGATCGATGGCTCTGAACAAGGTCCACCGAATTCTATGGAAACCTGGAGCTCGATGCGATGGTGCAATATTCCTATTGACCGCTATCAAGGGTGCAAGCATACTTGCAGAATGTGACGCTGCAACACAACTGTTCTGACGACGAACGAACCAAATTCTACCATAAAATCTGAAGCATCTCTCAGTCGTAGCCAGTTCCAACCTTCAGAAATAAGCCATTGCCGTCGTTCGTCGCGGTTGCACATAAATCATAATGTTATAAAAAGAAGAAAAAAACAGAAACTGTGCAGACGAAGCGAACAGTCTCCCGCAAAACATGATCTGCGATCGTAAAACTCTGCCATGAGAGACGAGTGGCTAGAAAGAAGAATTATATTGACGAATGCTGGTGAACACAAGCGTTTCTTGCCATGCTAATTGACCGACAGGGTTTACTCAAATCGCTTGTTTTCATCTTCGCTTTCTTCCTACTTCGGACGGTTTCCTTGCATGGGGCCATTTGCAGGGATTGAAGGTGTGCCGTGATTTTATATTTCAGTTGAAGAAATTACTTTGAAAGGAATATCAATAGCAACAATCATATTTATTAAATTGTGCACATCTTTCGAGGGAGCAAGGCAGTGACTGTTGTGCTTATGTAAATTTGAGCGTCAAACCCTGCCCAAGGTTAATCCATTCGCACCATAACCAAACCGGGACTGGGGAGCCTGGAGAACCAGTTTTACGATCATGCTTTACAGCCCTACCATGGATCCCAGGTATACACATGTGTAGCACTACATTTGCCAAGCAAGGAGATTTCCTCTTCATGTTTACTCATTCGTATGCGTTTCGTATTGTAAATAGCTAGTAAATAGCTTCGACGTGTAAAGTTGAGTATTTTCGCAAGCTGCAAATAGGATTTCGTTTTTTCGAAACCGAAGATTATGTACTCTTCCTCCATCGGACGAGTGATGCAACCTCTCCATGGAATTGGTGTTTTTTTCGTACGATAGCTTTTTGCACGAAGAAAAAGGCTAAAGAAGATCAAAACCAAGATGGACCTGATGTGAAATAGCGTCACAATCGAAGCCAAATAGTTATTATCGGTTCAAGTGGAATTATCAATTTTTTAAATTATTGTTTGATCGCTTCAGATGGGTAGAAGTTCTTCAATGTACTTTATGTGCATGTAATAGTGACAAGTGAAATTAGTTTAATTTTAAGACTGATCTCGTAACTCTTCGTTGCAAGCTAACCTCACTTACTTCTGTGGGCGGATATTTGCAGAAACTGTACTGGAGCAACGTTATAGCACAGGAATTATAATCACTGAAAATTTTAAGTGACGAAAGAATCTGGAAATGCTCAAAGTATCTATAAGTCATTCCAACTATTGCAACTAATTTGCGTCCTTTTAATTTTTAAGGCCTGTGGTTAACTTTGATGTTAACAAACCAATTGTCTTTAACTATAGAATAAACTTTTTTCAAACATCCATTGTGGAATTTTTAAATATCCAACTTATCATGACTGTTTACTTACTAAAAAAAAAAAATACACCAATTTAACTTCAGTTTCATCTCTTAAACTGAACTCAAGAAATAGCCCTATGTGTCGGTGGTTGTTGGCTCGATCTCGAGATAGATATTTTTAGAGCATGATTTTCACTACCCTTGGAATTTGTATCCAACCAATCGGAACACATTGCAACGCGTTCGTGTCTTTTGTCTTGTTCGAACGCTACCGTAGGCGGTGCTGCAGTGATTTGATTCAAACCATTTGGTCGCTATCGTCACACATCTGTTTGTCGTAATTTCCGCACACGTGTTTACATGCACCATTCGCTGAGGGGCGCAACCGGAAACACCAAAGTGACGATAAGCGAACCAATTGCTTACCGTCCGATGAACGTACATTATTGGGTTAATGTAGTTAATCGCCCTCTTCCTATCGGAAGCTTTCTATCAGCGGCAGTGCTTGGAAAAGAATGAACACCCAATGTCCGCCCGGTCGTTGAAGGCTTAGCGCCCGGAAAGCGGACAAACCAAAACGCGGACCGGACACACCGGATCCTGCCAGCAGTGAGGTAAGAATGAACGACGGGAAACGAACTCGCCCGAGATCCGTGCGGCACCTTAAGCGAAAGCCGGCAGCTAGCCGTGTGCGGTTGAAGCGTGTCGGTGAGCTGGAAGTGAATCCGGCCGCCGTCGAGCGGTGGTTCAGAAGGTTAGATATCCAGTCTTATATCCAGGTGGTAGTTTGGCGTAAGTTTTTGGCTTTCATTCGATTGACCATTCTTTCTAAGAGTGCACTGGGTGATGGTGGTGTCCGGGCTAAGCTTCATGATGTACGGCTCGGTGTGGAATCTGCTCAGCAACTATCTCCACAATCCGCTCACCTTTTACGTCGACACGGCGCAGTAAGTACCGCATCCGTGACGAATGCACGAATGTCCCACCTGTCCCATGGTATCGCCCACTAGCCTCCACTGGAACACGACCTTCCCAGCGGTAAGTGTGTGCCAGGTGGTGAACGGTGAAACCGTCACGGAGCTAACGGAGCAGTACTTCGGTGTGGGGCACGATCCCGTGCTGGATAGTCTCGTGATTGACATCGCCTTCTACGGTGGTACGTGTTACGCGTGCGAGGAATGCCACCCGGGTGGCCAATCCGCCACCCTCGACTGTACCGCACTGCGCAACTTCACCGACATCGTGCGTCGGCACCGGGCGACGTGCGAGGATCTGCTCACCGATTGCCAGTGGCAGCAGGAACCATTCGACTGCTGCCGGTTGTTCCTACCGCTCGACACGGAGTTTGGCCGTTGCTATAGTGTCAACACGGCTAACTACGACACCACCGGCGCCGGTGATGGGAGGTTACCTCCACCGCGCCTGGTGAGCAACCGGGCGACGGGACCGGGCTGGTTGCGGTTCCGTGTGCTCGAGGACGTGCAGCTCTATCTGCACGACGAGTTTAGCGTACCGCACGCGTACGTCGATCGCGCCCTGCGCGAGACGGTGCTGTGGGGCATGCGGAAGGAGATCGCCGTACGCGTGATCGAGATGGAGAACAAAGCGACGGTGGACGAGCTACCAATATGGCGTCGCAACTGTCGCTTCCCGTGGGAGATCGTCGATGAAGGTGGGTTTCGGGAGGGAGGGATTTTGCGGGCCACTAAAAAGACGGATTCGACCACTCGGCAAGCACTTACTAACACCTCGTTCGTTACGGTTTAACTCAAGCCCACCAGCTGTACCGCTACTACAGCTTCTCCACGTGCTCGATGGAGTGTTTCTGGCGGACGCAGCTGGAGTTCTGCAACTGCACGCACCATTTAATGCCACGTCCGATGAACCCTTCCGGTAGGTAAACTGCACCTTCCCTTCGCCACAATCTTACGCGCTAGCATGGAAGCTTGATGTCTCTTTGCCCAGCGCCCCACAACTCCACCACCGTCTGCTCGTTCGAGGGGCTCACCTGTCTCACCGAACGCTCGGTTGAAATTGCCCAAGCACGCAAACAGTGCCCGTGCCTGTCGTCCTGCGTGGAACCGGAGTACTTTGTCGTCCACAAGTCCGAGGAGTGAGTATGAATGCACGCGCCATCCCGGCGTCCCCTCTACGAATGGACTCCACGTTCTTTCTCCTCTTCCCGGTTTCGTCAGCACGTTCGCCGAGAGCGAGGAGGAGGAGGGCCGGATCGTGGTGCGGCTGCTGTCGCTCCCGTACGAACGGTTCGTGCGCAACATCGCCAAGACGGAGATGGATCTGTTCAGTGAGTATACCAGCGAGCAGTGGACGGTAAATTATTACCTTCTTCCCACACCGCGAACCGATTGGCAAAATGGTTTGTACCATGTGTGCGGTGACCTTTTTGTTTTTTTTCTTTCTTTGCACACTTTTCATTCCCCATCAGTTGCGCTCGGCGGATTGATTGGCCTTTTCTACGGTATGTCGCTGCTGACGAGCATTGATTTTCTCATCAACTTCTGCCGGTTCGCGATTCGTGCGCTCTGCTCCTGCTTCCATCGACGGGACGCCGGCTAGGACGCTGTCTATTTTTTCCCGTCGCGAATGTTATAGGTCTTCATGGAAAATGTACTACGATTCTGATAGTACCATTAACTGCCCAGTTCGCACGGTTTGCTCTATTTTTGTTTTGTTAATGATGCCCAATCACTATTTTCAAGCCGAAACTTTCACTGCAAGCAGCTAAGACAGAAACTATTGGAGAAAGTTAAGAACGTTTTCTAAATCTAATATTATTTCCACGAAACTATCGAGCTTTCTGTTGCTACCGTGTCTTATCAAACTAATTGTGTAAACTGTATTTTTATTTGTTTTTCTTTAATTTTATTATTTATTTATTAAGTTTCGTTTATGTAAAACTAATCCTCGGGGTAAGTTTAGTAATGAACTATATAACTAACCTATAGTATGTAATTAATAAAAAAAATACTATAATCACCAATATCCAAAAATTTATAATGATTATAAACACGTAAGGAAAAGTACACAAAAGAAAGCATACACAAAAAAGGACACAAAGTTATCCTGCGAACTAAAAGTGTATGGATGATAGTGTTGCTAAATACTTATAAAAAAATCTTATCTTATAAAAAAATCTTATGCAAGCAGGATGTAGATCGCTAGTGTAAAGCAGAATCAATCGATTAAAAACTGGTGGGACAAGCAAAAGAGTCCGTGCTTGCTAGGAAGTGCATGAAGTAGAGTCTTCAACGCATAACGCTCATAAAGTGTAACATAATCATGGTGATAAAGAAGTGTCTGAAAATTCGTTCGTTTTGTAGTTTAATAACAAAATTGAACAAAATTAATTTAAACAAAATAATTTAATTAATTTTAATCTTTTTCTGCTCAAATTATGTTTTCAGGGGAAACTTTGTATCTGAAGCTGGCTTGCGGTAGCCATTTCAATACTAGAAATTAATAAAAACAATCCCAAAGCTCGAATCGCTTCAAATAATAGCGCGCTGCTCTGTTGGCGTTAATAAATCTTCACCATCGACAAAAAATAATTTTATGTGAACAGATAATTCGCGCCGGAATTTCCTTGCTTCCGTGTAAACTTTTCCCGCGAACGCGAGCAAAACCCAACGGTGGTAGAAAGTACCCCCGCCTCATCGCCCACTGAACAACTTAATATGGCGCGATGGAAAAACGATCACAACAGCCGAACACGCTGTAAAACGTGCAACGAACGAGCAGCGCTGGTACGGAAAGGATTTCCGGAGTTTTTTTTTTTTGTTTTTTTTTGCTGCCACCAATCAAATTTATGCGACGCAAAAAGCATGAGAGCAGGAGGAGGGTAATGTTGTTTGCTGCATTGAAAACACGACCGTCCTCGCCGCATCGGGCTGCTTTTTTTCTTCCCTTGCCGGCGAAAAGTTGGACTCGTTAAAAGTTTCTCCACTCAGCGCCGGTTCCGGGTCTTGGGAGGAATTCGTGTCTATCGGTCGCTCATCGGGCGAGCCGGGTGCAGTTTTGTTGCACCCAGCCACTCCCGGTTGCCAAGGAGATTGATTTGTTTGTTGCAATTTTTGCAAACCCAGCTTCAATATTGTAACCCGCCCGGCTCGCGTCCGTCGATGCGACGGTGCGTGAATTGTGGAAAGAAATTGGAACCACGATGCGCCCCGCTGATCGGAAGGTGTCGTGCAAGGTGTGCCAACTAAACGAGTTCAATTATACGCCTGTTTGATCGGGCAGAGCAACGGAGCAGCCAACGGCCGTCCGACTGCGAAAGGGCTTCGGAAAGTTCACAATCCATCGATGATTAACGAAACTGATAATTGATGTTTTGAAGTCAGATGAAACTTTCCTTGAACGTAGAATGTTTGCTGGCACACTTGTATTTCGATTCCCTTCCGGTGGCGTAGGTTCCGTGAGCGAAAACATTGCGATCGGAACTCCGTGTGCAAAAAACCATCACAAGCTTGCTTATATTTGAACGGCACAAACACAAAGCAACTAACAAATGACACTTTAATTTTTGATAACAAAATTGTAGCCAAATCTGGTCCTAGCCACATCCCGACCCACACAAACACACCCCGGGCTGTGAAGCAATGCATGTGTTGTGAACGCCCCGCGAGCGAACGATGACCTTTGAAATTTACAGCCCAAAATACGCGGGAAGATATTGTGAAGCAATCCACCCAGCTGCCAGCTGGGCTACTTTGTATCGGGCTGTAAAACCTCGCGGAACGCCGAAACGACACGTGCCGGTGCGTTGTTCGGATGATACCAGCAGGCTTCAACTGTAACCTTCGCTGCCGAGCACGTGCCCAAGGACATAGGAACGATGGCGAGCAGGCAGCGCTGGAAGTTGTTGAAAGTTTCGGTTCTCCTGGAAGGATATATGGGAGAATGGCGTGCCTATGCCGGCTCACGTTCTGGGAATGACCTGTCCACCATTAAGTGTCAACGTTGGGCTAGCGCATTAGCACTGGGCATACAGTTTTTTTTTGTTTCATTCGAGCGGAGACGGAAGAGCGTCCATTCCTTTCCAGCGCTATTGATTACTCAATTCATGCTGTACCGTGCAATATGCACACATACAAACCAGCCCCGTGGACTCCACGTACAACCCTCAAAGCCCTACCCAGTCCCAGTGCCACATTGTTTGTTTCCATTTCCCATTTCAGCACTCTCGTTGAACTTTCGACCATCACGCGCCAGCACCTTGCGTGGGGTGCCTCCCCTACCGGGTCCCTGCTCCAGTATCGGGCGTCAGGCACGCAATGTCCGGCCCGGGGAACGCTAATGTCGAGGACCTGCCGAGGGCCGAGCGGTGAAAGCACGCGAACGGGCGTTCAATTGTAAATACCCGACCGTCCACCGAGCACAGGTGTATTCGTGCGCACCGCAAATACCGAAAAATAAAAGCTCACGAAAAGCGTCTGGTACGCCTCAGTCGGCTGTGGTCGCTACACGAAGTCACTGGGGCGTCCGAGTCCTGTCGGAGTCGGTCGGTGTGTTTGTGGCTAAAGAAAAAAAAAAGTCTAAAGTGTGTCGCAAGGTGGAGTACACAAGAACACCTTGGTGGGATTAGTCGCTTCCTGGACAGGAACAACCTGACATCATCTGTGGTCTACCTTTATAACCTAAAAAGGCAGACTTTGTGGCCGGTTTATACTAGAGTGTACTGCAGGATTACTAATCTAACCCAATAGTGGAGCTGATAAAAGCATTCCGTGTAGTGAGGAACCATACTCTTCTAAAGCCCACATCTTGAACTGTGCGCCTCACCAGCCACATCTGGAAGTCTGAAACCCACGCCCGATACACAAGATCAATCATAGGCTACGCAAACTGCTATCAAACAACTCCACAACTCCAACCACCCGCTTCAAGAAGTGGCAGCATGAAACGCCGCAACAACTGACGTGATTTAAAACGCTAGCCTCGGCAGCGGAGCAGCATATGAGTACGTTACAACTACCAGTAGCCTCGCCCGAGTGTTACAGAATTTAATTAAACGCTGCAGTTAGTCACGCGCTCCGGTGAGTTCCGCCTGAACTATTAATCTGACACGCTGGTATCTCCCTGCGCACTGTTTTTCTCCAAACAATCCAGTGCATAATTTATCGTAAAACCATTTCATGTATATAAGTGTGTATGTGTGTAGTTGGAGGAATATCTTTGTGTTTTGGGACTTTGCGTTAATTTTTACAAATATTGGTGTTGGTATATTTGTAGGCTCCTACTGGAAGTAGTAGATTGGTTTTTGCTAGTGAATTCCGTCGGAGGGTACGGATTTGACCTCATTTTTACCGAGGTATATACTTTGTAGCTTTTAGGGCCATCCACTTTATTGGAGCATGCGGTAAAAATTTGATTCACCACCAAGACGCTCAGAGATGTAGTTCAATGTTTGTGCTGCACCTGCTGCCAGGCGTTCGTAGGCGCGTTCCAAGTGCCAAGTGACCAGTAGCGAGCAACACATTTAGCCGCCCCAGCGTTTCGTTCTAATTCGGTGTTTACTGATGGTGGTATAATTTCGTATCGCCAGGTACCATGTCCAGAACACCGCAAACGGGGCTGAACGTCCGCCAGACCACGCTACAACCACCGTCCCGTGCCGGAGTAGCAACAGCATCGAACGGTAGACTCACAACGGCCACACCGCCGGTAGCAACCAACATGACGGGAGCCGAAGAACGGCTCATGGTGAGTATCTAGGGCCTAGAAGAACATAAAAAAAACGAGCAACAGCGAATTTGCATAACTCCAATATCGTTGTGAGTGAGATCAGTACGAGAAGCTGCTGCTCCACTGACCAAATTTCTGACCTTTTATCGAACACACGGGCGGTAACGCTAAAATTACTCTGAATTCGGTACAAGCTAATCATCTTTCTCACTGCAACTAATTAGTAGGCTTATTTGTTAAAATGTCGTACAATTGTCAAGCCTACACGATGTACATTTTCGATAAACATTTGATTGTTTAAAAAAATATGGAAGTATATTGCAATATGTGCATTATGATTAGTAAGTGAAAATAGGGATATTGTGTCATCCAATTTGTCTACCTTGAAGGCGATCAAGCAACATTGTGCCTGAAAGCTATGCACTACGCAACACAAACAAATCGCACAATCTAGGAATTACCCAATTGCTCTTTGATTAACCGTCTGCATCGAAATAAAACGCATCTAGCTCGAAATGGAACCTAAATGGTTAGCGATACAGCAGTAATAAATAGATCGATGTAAAGTGACCCACGGGTTTCTCTTCGTCCGACGAGCACTAATAGGTCAGCAGTCCGCTGACCGACGTATGTTAATTTTGCTCTACTTATATCCACCCCCGACATTACTTCGTTCGCTGGACGCGGAAACCATGAGGGTTTTATTTTCATTTTTCTTCGTATTTGTGTACGAATATTCTACCCCAAATGTAGGTCACCGTCCGAATTCGGCCGCTTAGCGATCCGGGCGAACCTACCTGCCTCCAGGCGCAACCGAACCGCTCCCGGTCGCTGCTGTTCGACGACGGTACGCGCAACAAACCGAAAAAGTACAACTACGACTGCGTCTTCGGCGAAGCTTCCACACAGGTACGTGGGTGCAGATGGAAGCAGAGGACGACTAAAACAGTAACACCACTCAAACTCTCACAGGAGGAAGTGTATGGCATCGCGGTGGCACCACTTGTCCAGGACGTACTCAACGGCTACAATGCGGCGGTGTTTGCATACGGTGCAACCGGTTCCGGCAAAACGCATACGATGCTCGGTCCACATGTCCGTCCCGCCCGTACCAATCCGGGGACGGCCGCCACGCTGACGGCCACACCACCAACGGCCAACAATGGCGCCAACGACACACCAGACGTCCCGGTTAGTTCTCCCGGCCCGTCGGTGGTGCAGTCGAGCAGTGGGCTCATGATTCGAGCGGTTGCCGACATTTTCGACTACATCGACCAACACTCGGACGGTGGAGAAAATTTTAAGGTACGTACCGCTCGGCTGGCGGACTAACGAAAGGTAAACACAGTGGCGTATTACATTTCGGCTGGAAAGCTCCCCTAAGGGCGATCTCTCCTAAGGGCGAGAAGCTTGGACAGGCAAGTAAATATGGACCCATTTTTGAGCAAATTTGTGACTACTTACTTACTATTTGGCAATTACTCTAAATTACGCCTGAAATGTATGCAATGTGCTCGTCACGAATAATGCATTAAAATTTTTTATCTGTACGAGAATGAAAGAAGTCGCCCGACTTGGACGAACGAGTTGCTCCGTTTTACTTCATTATGCATAGAAACATGGGAATTTGAGCTTTACTTAAAAATATTTTAAAATAGTTCAAGTTGGTTTTTGTTAGAGACCATGATCAGTTTAAGGTTTTTTATGAATTATATTGCTGTACAACGGTTTATGCACTATTTAGAATAGTTTACGGCTCCTTCAAACATTTTCCTTAGAATAAGCGTTGTAACGAATCGGTTAGTTATCACCAACATATTAAATTGATTCGGTCCTGAGTACCACATCGCACTCGTACCACTTGCAGCAGTTAGCGTAAGGCAAACTTTTACGATCAATTTTCAAAACATACGTCGCTTCTTAAAAAGCGACCAGTTCTTGGCGGTTACAAATGAATTACCCATTCTCGCACGGGTTTCTTGAGCACTAACGGGCACTTCGGAATCAAACCGATGGCTGTTTTTATTACACTGCGCCAGCACACGAAACTGACCCGTCTAAATGAATAGCTGGTGCGATAACCAATAAGTGCAATGAAGTTCCCGAACCATCGGGAATTGCAGCCCCGTTGTCGCGCAGTACGAGCGATGCCTCGCAGTTACGATTATTGTTACTCCTCGTTGATAGCTACGGTGCGGAGATGAGCATTCTTTATTGCCGTAGTAAACGTTCAACACAGCAACCAACCATGGCCGTGCGACGATAGATGCTTTACGAGCGTCATCAGGATGATGTGCTAAAGAGTTTGCTTCACTAAACAAGTTATAGGATAGATTAGAGAGATAGGTTAGGTATGAAACGAAAGAACCTTCAACGGGCATCTTAGTTGCTCACGAATGCAGTACGTTTTATTTTTGTAAAAAAAACACCATTGATTGATGGGAAATAATTAGCAGCAAACCACTCTACAGCTCCTTCAGCTCCGATAGATTCTACCTTCTACGTACCACAATCGCATAGTAACTGGCAATCAAAGCAGAGTTAAAATTGATCGATTAGCGACTGCTCCTTGTAGCATTTATTATAACTTCATATTCCCTGACGAATCGAACTACAAAAGTCGTATTACATTCCCTGGCGCTGTTTATGGTGACTTGAAGAAAACGATACTTTGGGTTTGTTTTGGACCCAGCTGGGGAACTGAATGTTATCATTTTTTAATCAAAATAGGGGGGTTTCCTCTGCTAGAGAAACAAAGCAATTAAAGAACTTTAACAGAACGCTTCCTCAACTTTTCCTCCAGAAAAAGTTGTACACGCTTGGAACCTTCGTTGCTCCTAGTAGCTTGCGTTGTGTCACCCCTTGCACCATGTTCTGTTTCCCTTTATTGATGTCGTTCACGGACAGTATCAATATTATTGACCAATAAGCGTATAGCAGGCTCCCCGAACCCAGTATGGCGGTGCGCTGCGCAAAAGGATCCCAGCAGCAAACGACCGGGTGGTGAAATTGACCACACCGAATCGAACGGCCAGAAACGCGACAAGGGCGATGAATTAGCGATTGTTCGATTAATAATCGAACGATGCCCGGGTGTGGGTGGATGTCAAAATGAATACCAATAGTGATATGGTATAAGTATAACAAAAACAGTTATAGGCTGTCGAGGCAGACAACAAACGCAACGAAGAATACGATGGTATCCGGTGTGACCCTAAGCGCCTACGTCATGACGTGAGCGCAAATGACCATTTATTTGTCAATTGGACCTCCCCTACGTTAATCTGCCTACCATCTATTGCAAAGGGAACGTGTTAACACGCAAACGACACATTCTCCTTTGACCCTCTGCGTACTGATGAATGTTCTGAATCATTTTGACGTTCATTTCTTTCTTCAAAGCTCCAAACGCCGAAACCATGAACCGCGTCAAGGCCGTGCATGTCGTGCGCAATATTACCTTACGCTATCACACGGTGTTGGTAAGGCCAAGACTAGCGACCTTGACGTAAGTTGCTTGGTAAGAAGTCATTTGTGTAGTTACTGGAAATGCGAAAACATTCATTTCAATGTCAGGTCCAATCACTGAGTCATCTTGAACTTGAACTTTCGATGAGGCTTACTTTGAAGGTAGTTAGGTGAAATTCCTACTGCTACTAAGAACTAGAATTGAAGTTAAGATATCTTAGGGTCTACGATTATCGCATGATACTTGCGGTCTCAACACTTCTTTCTCAACCATTTTCACACCAAAGATTTCACTCTCCTACTTGGAGATCTACAACGAACTGATCCGCGACTTGTTGAACCCCGGTGGACCGTTGGAGCTACGTGAGGATCACCGCGGCAACCAATCGGTGGCTGGTCTGTCGGAAATATCAACCGCAAGCCGTGCTGAAGTCATCCAGCTGCTACTGAAAGGCAACAAGGCGCGCACGGTTGAACCAACCGCGGCCAACCAGACCTCCTCGCGCAGTCACGCCCTCCTCAGCATCACCGTCCAGAACCTCACGCTCGCCGGTACGAAGCAGGGCCGCCTCTTCATGACTGACCTGGCCGGCTCGGAGCGGGCACGCAAAACAAAGAACCGTGGCAAACGACTCCAGGAGGGTGCCCACATCAACAGGAGCCTGCTCGCACTCGGCAACTGCATCAACGCGCTGGCCGGCGGTGCCCGGTACGTCAACTTTCGTGACTCGAAACTAACGCGCCTTCTCAAGGAGGCGCTGAGTGGGCGCTGCAAGACGGTGATGATAGCGCACGTTGCACCCGAAACGCGCCATCGCGACGAAACCAAGAACACGCTCGTGTACGCCGACCGGGCCAACCACATCACGACGCGGCTCCAAGAGCCGACCATTCTGGAGGTGGAGGCCGCTGCAGCAGCAACACGCGATGCCTTCCCGATGGCCCACTACCAGAACCTGGTGGCAGAGTTGCGCGAGGAGGTAGGCCGGCTCAAGATGAAGATGATGACAGAGCGGCCGCGCAGCGGTGCTGCGCTACAGCGCCAACAACAGCAGCTGCAGGAACAAGAGTCCCCGACCGAGGAGCAGGTCAAGAAGGCGGAGCTCAAGTTTCTGCGCGAGCAGATCGTGCAGACGTTCAAGCAGCAGATGAAGTTGCGGCGTCGGCTGCTCGAAGCGGACAGCCATCTGCTCGGCCTGGAATTGGACGCCGAGCGGCAGCATATGGTTATCTCGCACTGGCAGAGCCGGCAGGGCAAGCTGTACGATCGACTAGAGGAGGAAGATGAGGAAGGTCCGTAGCAGGGTTAGCAGGCACAGCCACGGTATACTAACATGCGTCGATCTCTTGCTGTTTCCGACAGGTTCCGACTCGGAGGGAAGCTCCGCCTTGCGGTCCGCGTGGAGTGAGCTCGGTTCGATCGAGAAGGAGGTGAAACGTTACCGTCAGATCCGAACCACTACCGAACACGAGCTGGAAGAGTGCCGCAAGAAAGGTGTCGCACTGGAAGATGTACGTCTGTAGTTTAGCGTGTTTGCTTTTTCGCCAAATTCTAGTTACTTTCCTTTGTTCACCACACTGCAACAGGAGCTACCGGAGCGTATTAGCAGCGATGAAGAGCGGGAGCTGCTCTCTTTGCTCTGCCGCGTACACGAGCTAGAAGCGGACAAGGTGTCCCTGCAGGCGGAACGGATGGCACGTCAGGCAGAACTGAGACGGCGCGATCTGCAGCTGCTGCGTGCCGAACGGCAACGACGGCTTTGTGAAGACATCATTAGCACACAACGTCGCATCATAGAAGGTACATAGGTTCTAGGTTCTAGGTTGCTTGGACATAGGTTCTAGGTTCTAGGTTGCTAACCTTATCTATCGCTTACCAACACAGAGGGTAAGGTGGAGATGCCAGAAGATCTACGAGAGCTGTACGCGCTCTACCAGCAAGAAATACACGCGAGTACCTACAACAGCGGCATGCAAACGGCAGCAGGCGGTGGATTCCCGCGGGACGCACTGTACGAGGCAAAATTGCCGCCCATTTTCGGGCACGAGCGGGGGTATACGAATACTAACTTTCTTGAGCAAGCGAAATAAAAAAAATCGTTAACGTCCTGAATATCCTACTATCGTTTCACAATTTCAGAATCTATTCCGCCAGCTCCAGCTCGGGTTCCGAGTGGTCCGCACCGTCTCCCCTGCCGCCGGTTGACTCCGAAGGCAACACGGTGAATCCGGATCGGGCAATGGGACCACTGGTCGGACCGAGGCTACCGTCCATCAATCGACTTCGCACCAGCTACGGCAGTGCGCAAAGTAGCGGTTCAAGCGACGATTAAGTGCCTCTTCAAGTGCATATGCGAAACACACCGCAATCTTAAGCACCTTTTACATCTAATGATTTAATCATCCACACGTGGCACCAATTTGTGCGTACAAACCTGCGATTGTGTGAAGAAAATGACCAAAATTACAGTATTCATGAACAAACTACAAACTATGAGATAGTCGATGATTCAGAGACGATGCAAGTAAAAGCAATATTGTGCATATGCTTAATATAAAAATGCGCTTACAACTTCCTAGTACTTTAGAAATAACCGTTCAGGTCAAATTTATTAGATTTATGTAGATGGTGCTAATAGTTTTCATGTATTACGGTTTTTAATTCAAACTCAAAAATTAACTATCCATCTATATATTGCATTAATAACTTTGGATATTAAACGTCCAGATTGATCTAACATGGAAGATAGTTCTATTGTACTTTTTATCATTTAGTTCTTTCTCGAAAGGAGCACAAATGCGAACGAGGCAAAGGAAACACACCGTCATATTGTTTCGCAAGAACTATTTAATGCAGGAAAGAATATACCGCACGTAGATAATATTAGACGTATGTAAATGGTGCTAATTTGATTTGTTTTTCTCTCTACTCCTTACTGCTATCTTTACGGTTTCTGCAATTAGTTCTCTCACATGCTACGGGCAATATTACTTAATGCTTAATGCCATCCGGTGATTGCATATCTATAGCAATCGGAAGTAGATTTTATATGCTATAAATGTATGTAATGATGAGAAAATAAAAGGAGCAAAACGAACATAGAACAAAATAAATATTTCCAAATCGTTTTGGAGAGTCTGGTTGTGTAGCCGAATTTTGCTATTAAAAAGAATGCAAAGCTGAGCGAATCGCGGTTGTAATAAAAAAGAAATTTTGATTGCAACGTCCGCCTACACGCACGGTTCGACGTAGTTGCCTGGGAACAGCCCAGTCACGCCGTCCATCACGCCCTCCCACCACCCATCGTCGTTCTTTTTCAGCACGTATAGTACCGAACTCTCCTGGAAGCTGAGCTCATCGTCCTTGTCCGCGTAGTAATCGTAGATCGCGACTACCTTTTCGATATAGTTCTTCGGCACCCAACCAGGCAGGTTTTGATCATCCGGTACGATCGGTGCCACCAGGCTACTCTGAGTGTTGCGCGGACGCCCAAAATCGGCATGGTCCGACTCTTCTGGAGGCGGTGGCGGTGGCAACGGGGGCGATTGTGAGCCCGGACGCGGCATGTTGCGGCTAAGCGTATGCATACCGATGTGGCTGTGGTCTGGCAGCTCGTGTGTAACAGTCAGCGGCGATGGGGGTGCTGGTTGGTAGGTTGGAGAGAAAAAATAACATAAACGAACGTTAATGATATGGGGAATGCTTCAATGTTGTTATTGATGGAGATAAAGTGCACATGCAGTGAAGTACTAAGTGAAAACATATGCACATATACAGTGAAATAAATCATGTACAAGTAGGTAATACTCAATTGCAATCAACAACAAACTATTACTTCTATGTCACTCTTGTAGCTATTGCTCTCTCTCTTCTTGGCCTACTGACTCATTTTAGTTGATTCGCTTAACAACGACCCAGAAGGGATTATAGTCCACTACAACTACACGCCCAGGGTAAATCGTAATCTTAATTATATAAAAGTAACAACAAACATAAATATTAGCCAATTTAAGTCAAGTACAAATGTAATAAAATTCGTGTAATTTTCTGCGATAAAACAAGCAATACGTTA
Organism: Anopheles koliensis; assembly: GCA_000956275.1. Lineage (NCBI taxonomy): Eukaryota > Metazoa > Arthropoda > Insecta > Diptera > Culicidae > Anopheles > Anopheles koliensis. The sequence continues at coordinate 8,704 of JXXB01036663.1, read as the reverse complement.
ACATTGAGTCGACTACATTCTTTCGTAGGGATGATATAAATTATTCAATTTATCACCCAAAAACTGATAAATTGAATAATTTATCAGTTTTTCTCTGAAATAGCCATTTTAGACAATACGTACGTGGCATGCTGTTACGTTCCTCGAACGTCGACTGATGCTGCATGATCGGTCCAGACTGCATCGGATGCACCATACCGATTTGCGGCGGATGATGCATCACCACCTGGCTTGGTGGCATCGGCATCGGCAGTGTACTGTACCCGGGACCACGTTCGCCACCCGGTACCCCACTACCCGACGTACGTCTCGGATGGCCGGCCGGATAGTTCGGAGCGTAATGCGACGGCACCTGGGGTGGAACGACAACCGGCGGCGTCCGGTATTCGCGTGACGCTTTCCCGAGCGTCCCGGTATTGCTTACCGGTTTGCCGAGCGTCCCCGAGTGGCCGGCGCTACGCGTCATCTGCGGTGGTGTAGGTGGTTTCGTCGTAGGCGGCGGACCGACCGACACGTTCGGTGACATCGTCGCCTGTGGTGGACCCTGGCTTGATACTCGGTGCTTCTTCTGGCTGCTGCTCGTCAGCGCGATACCGTGCCCTATGTCGTCCAGCAATGTGTAGTCGATCGGTTTACGCACGTACTTGATCGGCTTCTCCGGGTTGAGCGGTGCGACGATCTTGTATTGGCGTGAGCTTATCTTGTTTGCGGTCAGGACGCCAATTTCGCGTCGCGCCACTTTCTCCTTATGGATCATGACCGTCTGCGAGATATGGTTCATCTGCGACTCCATTTCGGCCATCTGCGTCGCCTGCAGATCCATCAGCTGCAAGAAGTTGAATGCCAGCGTATTGATCTGGTACGCGACACTCGCTAGCGATTGCGTTGTGTAGTTTTTCGTCTCCTCCAGCGATGCTTTCTTGTTATCCGAACTAACCGGGAATGGGAAATGAGAAATCGATTGTAGCGGGTAGCAATAAAGTCTGCTAGGACCGAGTAAACAACTGCTCTCCTCCCGGAATTACTTTCAATTGCAGGGGTAATCAAGCGTAATGCAGCGTCCGGATGCTGACGCATCGTGCGATGACAAAAAGACAACGGACATTGGGGGAGCGAATGGCGGAACACCACACCCTTCATACCTACCGATAGTACGTATCCTCGCAGTATTCCGCCACACGCTCCAGATTCGAGAAGCTCTCCTGCAAATTCTTTCGACCTTCCGGAATCTCCGTTCTGATAAGCGTGATCAAATCATCCATGATGATGCTGATGACGATACTGGCTTACTATGGTTGATGGTTGCAGGCTTCCGATACCTGTGTTGATTGGGTGTTGATAAAGTGTAGCTTGTGTGTATGGGCGTATCTTGGATTCTCAACCAGGGCTGCACTGAGGTGAAAAAATGCACTTTTTCCTTTCTCGTGAATCGATTAATATATTAAAACACGGAAAAACACTCCACAGCCCTGGAACCTATCAGAGAACGCTTTCTACAAACGTATGGATGTATTTGTGTGTGTGCGTGGTACAAAATTGACTTTTGACGTTTTGCTATCGTTTTATGGCAAAGTTTATAGCGTTTGTCAACTTCGTATTTTGTTTCCCAGTTCGGTTAATATAAGCAACACAGATCAAAATTTATTTTACTCCTTTTACCCATTAGTAAATTCACTCATGCGTGGGTCCGTCCCTGTTCAGCTTCGGTAGTGGAATGAATTCGCGGTCGGTTTCGCGCAACACACCCGGTGGAAAGAACCCAAGCAGAGCCGTCGCGTGCTCCTTCAGCAGCTTGATACGCTCCTCGTCAAGGATCTCCTGCCGGCGGCGTTCCGCCTGCCGCTGCTGCTCTTCCTCCGCCATCAGCTGCTTCACGTCTTCAACACGGCGTCGGCGCCGATCTTCCAATAGCTCCTGCACCGTACGACGGTACTCGACCATCTTCCGCCGTCGCTTCTCGTTGGACATCAGATCGACCCGGTCACGCTCGGCCCACATCCGGATCTGATCCTCCTGGAAGCGTCTATCCGCAGCCGCCTGCTGCTCCCGCTGGCAGTTATTCGCAACCAACTGCGCATCCAACTCGAGCCGTATTTGAATGCGCTTGCGGATCTGCTCCTCGAGCTCGCGCTGCCGTTTCGTCTCTTCGCGCTCGTTCCATTCGGCGATATACAGCTCTTGCAGCATCTCTTCGCGATTTCGTTGCTCTCTCTGAAATATATAACCAAAGCGTGAAGTGGGTTAATAGCTAAAGTGGTAGATACGGTAGCATGCGGTACATACCTGCTCCTGCTCCAAACTCGCCACCATCTCTTGGTTCACATGTTCTCGCTTCCGATCGCTTTCCTCCTTTCGTTCGCGTTCTAACTTCTGCATTAGATCTTTTTCCTGAGCGTATTTTCGGATGCGTTCATTCTCCTCCTCATCCAGCAATGTTTGCCGTGCTTGCCACGTTTGCTTCGCCTCCTGGAAATACTCCATCTCCTGGCGCGTGCAACTCTGCCGCTCTAGTTTGCACCGGATTGCCTCGAGGTGCTCCTCCTGTATTTTCTTAACCACCGCGTCCAGATACTGCTTCTCGAGCAGGAACTCTTCGTACAAGCATTTCTTCGCGTTCCGCGTCTCATGCATCTGCTGCTGTAGCACTGATCGTAGTGTACGCTTTTCGTCCTCCTCAGCCTTTTGTTTGCTTTGCATATACTCCACATTTTCTTGCTTGAGTCGTTCGAATTCCTCCATCTCCTTTAGTGCCTGCAACCGGTCCGCTTTCCGACGCAACTCAGCTTCTGCAAGTTGGGCAGCTATACCTTTCGCAACGTACGCCGCCCGAAGTTTCGACTCCAGCTCGCGCATTTCCTGGTTCGATTCGCGGAGCTGTTGACGAAGCTTTTCCTCATTTGTTCGTAGCCGGTTGGCTTCATGCAGTTGTCTGGTGCGCTCCTGCTCCTCGATTAATCGTTGCCGCCTATCAGCCTCTAGCCGCTGGGCATGTTGTTCTTGCTCTAGCTGCTGGGCACGACTTTCCTGCTGATAACGTTTCTTCCGAGATTGCTCGAGACAATTGCGCTGAATTTGATCGAAATCTTTTTGGTAATTCGCGTTCAATCTATTGCCTTCCACCGCACGGCAAAGTTCGTTTTGTTTCAGCTGGCGTTCTCGTGCGGAATGCTGTAATGCGGGATTTAAACAATTTTAACGAAATTACCCCAATATACTGCTTTCTAATACACACCATTTAAATAAGAGTTATGAAATACACAAATATTGAACAATCCAAAGGTAAATCGAAACTAAATTCACACTAATCGCGTTGGATTGATTATTTGCTACGAATGGTTATTTAATTTCTATGGCAACGTCTGTTTGGTTGGTGAATTGCTCTCCATAATTAAATTGTTGTTGACAACCAACTGTCAAGCAAAGAAGTGCAGTACCAACAAAAATGTAAACAAACCCCTCAAAATTTCTGCTAAATATGATGCCGTAGAATTTAAACTCCTTGGTGCCAACTGCTGATGAGTATGTATTGTAATATTTTACTTTAAAAATAAAAATATTCATTTCTTTTGTTTACACGTTTAGCATATTTCAAATCCTCCTGTCAAAGCTGGCTTCCAGTTTTCCAGTACTGCCTTCTGCGACGGCGCAGTTCTGAATAGATATGATTCTCTCCGGATTTCTACACTCCCTTCATATACCTCTGGCATTGAATGAGGAAAGATCCCCAAAAACCAACCAACCTTCATTTTTTACTAGGGGAAAAAGTGACCCACCGTCCGAGGCAGTCGCTACGACGGAAACAGAACAAGCTTGGCCTCTGTGTATATTACCCTGTGTCTAAGTTAGAATCTTCCAGTGCAAAACAGGTAAACAGTGCCACCCGAGAAAGCGTAAAGTCACGAAAATCGTGTTTAATTACTTCAGCACGACACGGCATTTTAAGTGAAACAAGCTCCGGTACTGGGTAGAGTGAACAGTAATCAGATACAATTAAACCGACAACCGCGGGACAACGCTGATTAGTCAGATTGGCGTATCGATACTCTAACCTACCGACTATCAGATTCAACTGAGCTTGTGCGTGAAAAGCATGTCCGCCATCAATCTGTTGCGAGAACTACTGAAGGCTTCCGAAAAGGCGGCTAATATTGCACGCGTGTGCCGACAAAATCAACGCTTATTCAGTTTGCTTATCCAGGAGAAAGAAAAAGATGAGTCAAATTTGCGCTTTGATCACGATTTCAAAACGCTTGCGGACTGCCTGATACAGGAAATGATAAAGCATGACATCGGGAAGCGGGTGAGTAGCGTAAAGCTGCCAGTACATCCCGTTGCGGGATTGCCACAATCGGTAAGCAGTAACGCAGCGCAACCTTTTATCGATTAGTTTCCGGAATTACGTGACAACATCCGCGGGGAGGAAAATGCTAAATTTACCAACACAGCTGGTGACACGGTTATGGTGACGGTGACGGACGATCCAGCCAACACGGTCGAGGTATTGGAAAAGGTAATTATGTAAATGATCCAGCCTGTATCTGTGTGTGTGTGTGTTGACGAGAGATACTATGGGAAAATGCAGGCGCGCACGCGAGAGAAAGCTATATCCGATGTCAAAATCGCGAAGTGTTATATAAAGGAACGCCCGGCATGATGCTTCTCTTCGGGTCTTTCTTCCGTCTTTCAGCTGTTGCACGGTGACAAGGACGCTGTGACAGCCCTCGTGGACGAGGTTTACCGTGATATTGAGCTGGACATGGAAAGCCTAGAACTGCCAACCGACGCAATTCCACTGGACAACGACTGGTCGGAACTGGGTGTTTGGATCGATCCGATCGACGGCACGGCCGAGTACATCAAGGGAGAGGAGAAGCTAACGAAGTTTCCGAACATCGCTGCCGCGGGCCTCAAATGCTGCACTGTGCTGATCGGGGTGTACGAAACCTGCCACGGCACGCCCATTCTCGGTGTCATCAATCAACCGTTTGCGGAACAGCTGGACGATCAAGAGGACGGCAACGGAGGCAAGTATAGCAGCAAGATTTACTGGGGTCTGTCGGTGGGGGATTTGAAGTTTAACAATATCGCACCACACGAGCCGGACGCGCGCATCGCGATACTGTCGCCGTCCGAGCAGTCGAAGTATATTGACTTCATACGCAATCAACTCAAGTACGACGTGATCTACTCGTCTGGGGCCGGGTACAAGATACTGAAAATAGCGACCGGCGAAGCAGAACTATTTCTACTCAGCAAGGGTACCACCTACAAGTGGGACACATGTGCGCCGCAGGCCATACTGCGCTCGATGAACGGTGATCTGTTCAATCTCCAGGACACGCTGATCAACAAGTCGGTGAAGAAGATCTCGTATCAGGATCGCAAAGTGACGCGCAACATGGGCGGCTTGATCGCCTACCAAAATATCGACAAGCTGCGTGAGTTTCTCAAGCTGTAAGATGAATCAAATCTACTAAGACACGGCTCGGCTCGAGCAATCGAGAAGAGCACTCGCGTCTACCTATACGCTTTTCGATATCAATTAATCATTATCTAGCATGTTGAGGGAAGTTGCGAGACCATGCGTCACGCGCTGTGGAATAGATTAAAATGGCTGTTAATCGTTATTGATATATAGAGAGAACGTATTAAATGTTTAGACCGTCTTTCGTAGTAGTTCGTTTTTTGGTGGATTGTGAGAGTCGGCTGGGGACGACGGAAACCTAGCGGAGAGGGCATTGGTATCAATGACACGGATCAAAACTCAAGGAAAATTTAGTGAGATTCTATTCAATGAGAAAGGCTGTCTTGTAGAGTATATTTTTTCGGTTCTATTGGTATACACTATTGATTGTCGGCTAAGGGAGCGGCGTATTGGCGCTATGTTTTCATTAGCAGCAATCTTTACACACAAGGAACGATTTTAGACGTTTACTTTGTAAGCATAAGTTTTCCGTAATTTATAAAATTTTACAATAGGCTTAAATGGGAATTGTTGTCAAAAACGAATCTGGCCCCTTTCGGTGGAGTTGCAATGGAGGGTCTACTCAATAATAACTCGTTTCAGTTCTTTTCAAGACCCTTTTTCTAAGTTTACCAAGTAACTGATTTTTCGTTTATACAAACACACTTTATACTAGCTTTTTGTGGTGGACGTGTTTAATGGCACAACGTAGCATGTATTTTTCATCAACAACCCCTGCCGATAGAGTTAATTCCTATCGCATGAGAACGTGCTGCTTCATGGTAAATGAATGTTACGCAGGTAGCTTGGAATTCCATTTAACAAATAACTAGAGAATTTATTCTAGTCGGTAGCAGGATAAAATAAATAAATACGAATATATACAAATGAATACATACATACAACAGGGTCAAGCTAACAACGTAACGCAAGTATTTGCGATTTTTTTTTCCAAAAGTTCAACTAAGCAAGCCAGGCAAGCACACTTAAAGTAATAGCTGCACAAGCAGTTGCAGAGACAAACAAACGATAATCGGCATAGCAACCATGTTAGTGAATCGTAGAGTGATATTTCAGAAATATCCGCATGTTTCCCTAGTTTCGACCTTAGATCTTGGTGTTAAGTATTCGCAGCAAACATTGGCTATCTACTGCGCGAAACGTGTAATTGTTTTATGTGATTCTTTAAGAGAACGACTTTTTAGTGGCCTAGAGATGCTACCAAAATCAAGACGGGCTAAACCAAACCCAAAACTTATTCATGTGAGTTGTATTACGTAGAATAGGTGTGACGTGAGGTATACAAATAAAAGCAAAGTTCCAAATAAATCAATAAAGTAGACCACCGGCACATTCAAACATATGTATTTATTTGGTTTTGTTTTACATGAGTTTACAACGTTTTATTCATATTCCTTTTAAAGCTTTTCCAGACATAGATTTTGGCGTGATTGGAAATTGCCAAATTGTACAGCATACTACAAAGAATGTTAACCTCGCTGGTATGTGTATTTTCCGGCAAATAATGGAAAGCGTGAAATAGCCGAGTTGAAATTTGGTAAATAGCTGAGATTTGTTGTGTTCAAATTTGTAACAACTGTCATTCATGCGAAAAAAATATGTTTATACTGGCAAATCGTAAAATAAAGCACTCAATAACGGTTAAACATTTTTTGCACGTTTAGCGATGTTGGCCGCACTCTCGACAAGGAATGTAGCTCAGACTTTGACTCAGAATATTTTTAAATCGCAGTGGTGAACAATCAACTGTGCAATACCGCTGGAGTAGCGTACTGCCATGTAGGTTTACTTCAATGTTGAAAGTTGTTGTTTTGTGTAATAATTAAGACGTGCATGTGTCACCGTGTAGGTTTACTGTTTTGTACCTTCGCTAACAAACTGATAAAATGTTCGCCCCTTTGCATCATTGCACAGCCGTATTGTCAACATGTTGCACTTATGAGCTAACCTTCGCATTTTGGATGCCTCAAAACGTCAAACTGGTCGAACCAAAGTGTAACTGTCAAAATAACCACGTTTTCTCGTTGTGCTTTCGTGTTCTCGTTCATATGCGCCGGCATTTTAGAAATTCTATCAAATTGTTTGTTCTTTTTAAAGCTTCGTTATAGCAAAAGATACGAAATGCCGCGTAGACCAAGAGGTTCCAAAAAGGGCGTAAAGCCAACAGAAACAAAATCTGTAAAGAAGCTGAGCAATGTAGAAATAGCAAACATAGAAACAACCAAACCGCTGGAGGTAAACCGACGTCTGTTTCAATTGTTAATAGAAAACCCAACTAATAACCTATCTCGTTTTTTTCATCATCCTTCAGATGCTACCGAAACGCAAGCGTAAAAGTATGGGAGGTGTGATATACATTGGCCGTCTCCCGAAAGGCTTCGAGGAGCCACAGCTGCGCCAATTCTTTGAACAATTCGGCGCGGTGGTTCGGGTATGCGTGACGAGGTCGCTTAAAACGCAGCGTTCCAAAGGGTACGGTTACGTAGAGTTCGTGTTCTACGAGGTGGCGGAAATTGCAGCCGCCGCTGTTAACAACTACATGTTGTTTCAACGCGTACTGCGGGCGGACGTACTGCCCAAAAGCATAACAACCATACCGCGTAAATTTGGGCGGGTCTTCAAATCGAAAGCCGCGCAAATAAAATCGCACAAGGGTTGGGCAGAGAAGTATATCAACAAGACCAACGCGTACGTCGGGAATCAGGTGCTGCTATCCCACCGTGTGAAGCAGCTGCGGCGCATAAAGCGTACCAAACAGGTGTTGCAAGCTGCCGGTGTCGAGGTGCCGGAACTGGATAGCATCACAGCCACAGGGCAGCAGGATGCGGGCGAATTGAAGCAAAAATTACCCGCATCTGAACAGGAAACAACGGCGGAACCGGTACCGGAGAAGAAGAAGGACGATACTGACTCCGGTAACGATGATGATGATGATGAGGAGCCTGACGATGACGAAGATTTTACTCACTTGAACCCATCCGATTGGGATCAGGAGGAATCAGCCGCGCTTGAAAACAACGACAACAATACAACTAAAGCGTCTGCAATCAAGAAGGCACAGCTCCGTGCAAAGGAGTTGCAAGCAGAAAACAAGCAACGAATCAAAAAGCGCAACGGAAATCTAAACTGAAAAAGAGTGATGAAAATATTACGTCGGAACCGACTAATCCGAAAAAAGCACCGGCCAAACCGAAAACAGCACCGGCAAAAGCAAAAGCT
>JXXB01036646.1:0-10994 GCA_000956275.1 Anopheles koliensis | reverse complement strand
TACAGCTGGTGATTGTGGGAAGCAAAATAGAAATGAAAAGTAACTTAAAAATGGCTAACATTTCCTGCTCGCTCGCTCGCACCAAATCGCTCCACAATCAATCGCTCGGCTGTGAAATCACCATCTTTCGACAGTTGAAGAATTTAAAGGTAAAGGTTTCAAACAGCTAACTATACATTCGTAACAATCTCCCTCGCTCACCAGCTGTCCATGGTTTACTATGCCGTCGCCCTGAACGGTACGATCCAGAGTGCGCTGGTGCGACGCACGGTCGACCTCTGCTTTTTTCTGCGCCGACCAACTTCGGATCGTTTGGTGAAAAGTTTCTACGACTACATCAAGGAGCGCAGCAAGCTGCCGACTAAATGTCCCATACCGGCAGATGATTACAACATGCGCGATTTGCGGCTCGGCGATATACCGATCCCGGCATTCCTACCCGAGGCGGAAGGTATGGTGGAAAATAACTATCTGACTGGCTTGAGGCAGGAAGTGATGGCTACCTTTCGGTTGTATTTAAAAGTGGTTCGAATTCCAGAATAGCGCAGTTTACTTGCAAGTATCAATCTGGCGTTTAATAAATGTATGTTATATTTTATGGGTTATCCTAATTTATAGCAATGTTTTAGAAGAATATGAATTTTCAACCCACCATGTCGATATAGAAGAAAGATGTAAAATAGATTCGGGTAAAAGTGGAGTAGTAACAGTAGTAGTAACAGAAGTAGTAGTAGAAATAGATATTCCATTACATTTGTATTGATTAGATAGACATATTTTATCGTTGGCCATTTCGTTTTAATTGGGTTTTTGGAGGAGACGATCCAATTAAAAGCAATTAGCAAAATTATTTACGCATCTGTTTAACGGAACCCATCATACTTGGTGTGAAGCAGAACAAATAAAATAACCTACTTATATTGACCCTGAGTCTACAGCTGCATTAGTTGAAATCTATCTAAGTTCTAGGAACAGATTTTCATCGTCTGCACATAAAAAGGCTAACAAAACGATCAATTCATTGGGAACCCGGTTGGACGGATAACCGCAATTAAAGTTAAGTTCGTTCAACCACTTAAACTAAATAATAGTTCGAGATAAGAATTTCGGGATGGGACACATTGCCGTAAATGTGTCGCATTCATTACCATGCTGAAAAACATTGACAGTGTCATGAAAAAAAAAACGAAATCGCTGTAATTAACGATCGACAGCTAATGAGGGCTGAAGTGGTCACAGTGACTCCGCTCGCGTACCGTACACAGTATTTCGTGGTGTAGTAAACATGAAGCACTCCGTAACAATTGCATTGCTTGTATTTCTGGTAATTTCATGCGGGCTCTCGAATGCCTTCATAAAGGTACGTTTGTTTCCGTTGTTTGATAGCCATATCACTATCGAAATGTTGCTGTTTTTGCTTGCCTTCCTTCCAGCTCGTACCGGTCGCTAACAAGATCGAACTTAAAGCTCTCACCAGAAGCATTAACACGACGTACAAGTTCCACCAGCCAAAGTCGATGGTCAATCAATCGCTTGACGTCGATATCGACATAGCGCGACAACTCAAGGATTTCAAGGTATAGCGCAAGGAATTTTTTCAGAACCGAAACTTTAATGAACCTTTCTTTCCTTCCACCGCAAGATGCTCTTTGTCTACTACGTGGTCGCACTGAACGGTACGGTGCATAATGCGCTCATCAAACGTCCGATCGAATTGTGTTTCTTCTTTCGCAACCCACGATCCGATCGGCTGGTGAAAAGCATCTACGACTACATCAAGGAACGTAGCAACTTCCCAACGCGCTGCCCGATAGAGCGCGGCAGATACTACATTCGCAACGTCCGACCAGCCGACGTGCCGGTGCCGTCCTTTCTCCCGGAAGCGGAATTCATGCTCGAGCTCATCTACTACTCGGAGGTGCGTAGCGAAAAGATGGTCGAGTTTCGGTTCCACGGAAAGCTGGTGCGATTCATCGATTTGTGGGTTTAGCTTGAATCCGGGAAGCTTTTATTAAAACAAACGCATCGCCGCTGGTACTATTGTATAGTATTTTCGTTTTATGCTACACTGATTTCGTTTCGTTCGTATTTGCGATAACTAATGCCATACCCCGGCCAACAATTGACAGCTAGCTTGTAGGCGAGAGGGGTATGTTGCGCTATGAAATTTGAAGGTTTTAACAATGTTTTTATTCAAGTCATAGGCCAGTGGTCAGTCAGCTTTTTTCAAAAGTAGTTTGTCTTAATATTTCCAAACGGATAATCGGATAAAGGGATGTCCACGTTGTCCGTTTTGGTGATACTTTTTGCTCAATGTATTAAAATCATCGGATGGTTTTGTGAAGGCAAATTGGGGATTAGGTTTAGATGTAAAGTATAGCAAGAATCTGAAATAAACCGTCACCTTCGAGATGGAAATGTATCGTGAGCTCAAGGAAATGAAGGTAAGTCAGCGGCTCGTGTCCATGTAAGTCGTGATGCACACTAACTACGTCGTCGTACACTAATAGGCTACCTTATCCTGTTGCTTAATCGGGCTGGACGGCTCGGTTTCACGGTAAGCTAATGTGCATCATAATGTTGGCCACGTTTTGTGTTGGTTTTAAACTGTTTGATTTATTTGCTTTGTTGATTACTACGTTTTATACAATATAATAATACTAACTGTTCATTCTGTTTCTGTTCACATCAGTCCACGGCGTAATACTAAGAATAAAAATAAAAACAACTATCTGATTCCAGACCCATGCGGTAAATTGTTGTAAATAATTGCTAATAAACTAACAGCTAAATGGTAAAAAAAAACCTGCTGATAATAATGATAATGTTTCCATTACGCTCAATCATGTACATAGATTATCCAACACCAACGAGCGCAATTTATTTGCCTGTGCCTACGGCAGGTAGCATGACACATTTCATGTTGGCTCTATACCTGATAAGTGTGATCGGGTTCGTCCATATCGAACATGTCACGGGTTCGGTTAAGGTAAGTTTGTCACAAAACCTCTCCAAACATATGGACTGGCTGATAACAAGATCAATCTCTTTGGACGTTTTGAACGCGACTCAGATGCTGGCAGTTGGTACGAAAATGGAAGTAAACGCTTATGGTAAACACCTTAACGGGACGTGCTCGTTTCGCCCAAACAGCACGCTAACAAACCAAACGATCGATTGCTATGTAGACGTTTTGCGTGAAATCAAGGATCTCAAGGTAATGGCCGCCAGGTTGCTATCGAACAAGTTGTCAAACGCCCACTCGCATCATTCGCTTTCTGTTCCACAGCTGATAGTGAACTACTACGTCGTGGCGTTGAAAAACGTTGTCCGAACGCTGCTGTTTACACGTTCGGTCGATTTATGTTTCTTCATACGCAACCCCAAGTCCGACCGTTTGGTCAATATTGTGTACAACTATATTAAGAACCGTAGTAACCTTCCGCTACGGTGCCCCGTACCGGTCGGTAGCTACTACATTCTGAACATGGTCGTTTCTGAAGTCCAGATACCGGCGTTCCTGCCCGAGACGGACTTCTTATTGGAAGAGATATTCCATTCGGAAGTTCGGCACGAAACGATGCTTGAGTATCGCTTCTACGGTAAGATGATCCGGTTGCTCGATTAAAGGGACCGAGTGGTGGTACAGAAGAACATAATAAAAACATTCTGTAACCTTGCAACAATAGAAAATTTTAATCGGAGAACAGCATTTGGCACTACGTCATAGGAAAAGCATCAGAAAGAGACGCCCAAACACAAGAAGTTTAGTCTAGCGAGTTGTATAATTCGGTTCAACCGTTGAGAGCTTTGACAGATCCTCCGAGGTGACGAAATCAACCCAGCTGTCAGTCTAAAAAACGCTTAAGCCAAACGTCAAAACAAAAAACATCAATAAAACCCGATGCTACTAATTGGCAACATCACACAGTCTATTGCAATCGAAAATGTTAATACCTTATCGGGTTATCCAAAACAAACATCTGGTCAATTATAAAAAAATAGTAATTGATCACGAGTTTTGCAGCAGCTCATCGCAAGCATCTACATTATTGAGCGATTGATCTCATTCGTTCACACGTCATCCTGCTGACAGCATGGCGAAAGCGCTTCCGGTTGCTGTTTTAAGTGTGTTGATACTTTCGGCACATTTTGCGTACGTGCATGGATTGATCAAGGTGACTGGAACATCATCGGGATCGCGCTCCGTTTGAAGATAATCTTTCCATTTCTCCTTTCTTCACTCTCCAGTTGCTGTTCTACGGTAAGGAAGTGGAGTTTATCAGCCATGTAAACAACATCGAACTGACGCACACCTTTCATCGGCGCGATTCTATAACGGATCAGTCGCTCGATTTCACCGTCGACATCACAAGCCCCGTCCGGGACATGAAGGTGGGCACCATGCGGGCAGCCTTCCGATCACCTCACCCGAACCTAATACGTCCGCCTTACGCTCTCTACTCGCTACAGCTTCAGCTCAATTACTATTCCGTCACGGGCAACGGAACGGTCCGAAATCTGCTGCTGAAACGTGCGGTCGATATGTGCTTCTACATGCAGCAACCGAAATCCGATCGGCTGGTGAAGGGTGTACGATTATGTGCGTGCCCGCACCAACCTGCCAATGCGCTGTCCTATCCCGACCGGGAGCTACTATATACGCAACATCCGGCCGGCGGACGTGCCCGTGCCGGCCTTTCTACCCGAGGCGGAGTTTATCCTCGAGCTGATCTACCGCAACGAGGTGCGCCGTGAAAAGATGGTCGACTTCCGGTTCCACGGTAGGCTGGTGCGCGTCTTAGGTCAGCTATAATGGTCATTTTTTATTAATATTTTTGCAGGGATTCTGTAGTTGATTTTACAAAAATAAAAAAAAACAACTTTAAATTATTATAAAAAACTTTTTCACAGCAAGAACAATGGTGACTGTTTAAGTTTAACGTCACAAATAGTACAAAACTTCGTTCGACGCAATTAAAGCGAACAAGGGATTTAAACGGGGCTTTTGATTACACGTAGCATTTAATTGGACCGTTTGACCGACGGCTATAATTTATGATAAATACCATGATAAAAGGGTAAATTTCCTTTCAGAGCAGAGGTCGGCAACTTACTCCATAATGCTCGTGTAAATATATGAAATATGAATTATTAATTCTAAATGTAGCTCACGAACGTCTTAACCGTACCATACTATAATCCTGTATTCTAATCCTGTATTCTAAGGAGATAATAAATTTTCTTCTTTACTAGATTTTCTTTTTTTAAGAAGACATATGTATTGAATATGTCTTAGTATTGTTAGAAATATTTGTTAGTATTTTTAGTATTTTTTAGAATTTCCAGAATCCAAAATTAGTACCATGTACCGGCTCGTAAAAACAGGTTGTCGATCTCTGATTTAGAGTGCATTTAACCTCTAATAAATATAATGCCAGTAGAGCGTTAAAAGCAAACCATTTCAACGAGTAATTTATTGAGTTTCGTCTGATCCGACACGGTAATGCCATCATTCGCTCGTTCATCATTACATCAAAAGGATGACACATTCGTTTCGAGTTACGAGTTGCCTGATGTTGCTCTTTTCGCTGCAGTTTCCACAGACACATGCGTTTGTCAAGGTAAATAAGTTTACATTCTTTGTAGCCAATTAGTTTCATAACTTTTAGTTTCTGATTAAATTCAGCTGATACCGGTCGGATCGAGAGTAGAGTTGATAAGCAACGTCAAAACTATTATCGTTGCACAGGACTTCCAGCGGCAGCCGGTAACAAATCAGTCCCTTAATGTGTACATCAATGTGACACGAGTGATCAAGGAAATGAAGGTAAAGCAGTCGGTGTACGAAAGCAGTCAAACTGTTATGCCCTTTCTCTCAGGTACAGTTATCCTACTACAGCGTCGGCGCCAACGGGACGGCGCAGAATACTATCTTCAAACGGCTGGTCGATCTTTGCTTCTACATACGCAATCCAAGCTCGGATCGGGTGGTGCGGCTGGTGTACGACTACGTGCAAGAGCGCTCCAACATGCCGAAACGCTGTCCCATCCATGCCGGTAGCTACTACATGCGGGATCTTCGCCCTGCCGACGTGCCCTTACCGGCCTTCCTACCCGAGACGTCCTTCATCTTAGAAACCATCTACCGGTCGGAAGTACGGCGTGAAACGATGGTCGAGTTTCGCTTCTTCGGTAAGCTGGTGCGCTTTATAGGGCAGATATAATGTGTAAATAAATGTACGAAAAGCTTTTTCAGCAAAATAGTGCTTCTAAGTCAGCAACATTGGGCTTCATTGATTGGAGATACATAGACACAATTATGATTCTCGTCAAAAGATGGCGCCACTGGACTATAGTCGTTACGATGCACAATATTTGCCTATTTCAAGAGGATCGCTACTAATAGTTCTAACGAACAAACCACTGTTAAGCTCGTGGTGGAATATGATGTATAAAATTGGAATCATAAGTAGAGCGATTAGAAACTTATATCGTATATTAGAAACTTAACGATCGAAAACAAATCGTCGTAGATTACAATCGCCATTAAAAAAACACACACATATATAAGTGGCTACGGCCAAGCAATAGACCACGGTGCATCAAAACTAGTACGATGGTGATAACTCCCTCAATGTAAGGTGTTATTAAGCCATTATAAGTATCATTAGCATGAACCAAAATACATGCCTTACTGAGTCCGGAGTTCAGTCGCTCACTTTTTCCCCATTTTCATCGGAAGCATGTCGAAAATAACATCATTTCGACAAATTCTTTTGCTCTTCACGCTCTTCACGATGCAGTCGATCCGAACCCACGCGTTTGTGAAGGTAAGTGTGCACAATAATCGTGTGGTGAATAGTACGCATTAACCCATTCTTTCTTCATCTAGCTATTGCCGGTTGGAACCAGGATAGAATTAAAAAGCAACATAAATAGTATTACCGTATCGTATGAGTTTCTCAACCTGTCTCCGAAAAATCAAACGCTTCATATATATCTTAACATGTCCAGTCCGATAAAGGATATGAAGGTAAACATGACTGTTTCTCGTTGTGCGTGAATCAATATTGCTTCTAGAATCTTGTCCCTACTGCTTGTCTCTATCCACAGCTCCATTTCAGCTACTACTCGGTTGACGCAAACGGTACGGCACAGAATGTAATCGTGAAGCGTTTGGTCGACGCGTGTTTCTTCATAAGACGCCCAAGCTCCGATCGGGTGGTGAAGATGATGTACGACTACGTTCAGCAGCGCTCCAATCTTCCAACGCGTTGTCCTATCCCCATAGGCAACTACTACATCCGCAATCTGCGACCGAATGACGTTCCCGTTCCTTCCTTTCTGCCCGAAGCATCCTTCATGCTTGAGACCAACTACCGCTCGGAGGTACGGCGCAAAACGATGATCGAGTTTCGCTTCTACGGTAAGCTGATGCGCTTTATAGGGCAAATGTAATTTGTGTAAGTAAGGGAAACCAATAGACTTTCTGATTGAAATATTGTGACTATATTTCCAAATCATAAACTGACACTTTATAAGCCATCGGAACGTATGTAACACAATCATTTTAATGTCCAACAACCATAAGCAAATGTTAAGAAAATGTAAAATAGTGCAAGCTTATTAATTGGTGCACAGATGTTGAATTGTTTTCTAACCGAAAGTATCAAAAGACCGGATGTGTTATAACGATTTCAGATGACTACGACTAATTGTCAAATGTTTATCAACGCTGATACGGCGGATATAACATTTGTGATGTGGAGTGCTATTAGACTAGATATAATGTCATTTTCGTAAAGCAAATGTAATTGAGCACGCTAAAAAGTCCGCAACTCAGTTGCTCATTTCGTTGGAAGCATGGCACAAGAAATTTCATTTCAGCACTTTTGCTGTCTTTACATGCTCGTCACTACGCAGGTTTTACGTTCCCAAGCGTTGATGAAGGTAAATTAATCAAATAGTCTTAAGATCAATTATGTGCATTAATCCTTCCTTATTTATCTAGCTAGTACCGACTGCCCTGAAGGTAGAGTTCAAAAGCAACATAAATAGTATTGACGTATCGCATGAGTTTCTCCAGCAGTCTTCGACGAATCAAACGATTAATCTGGCGGTAAACATAACAAGTCCGATCAAAGATATGAAGGTACTCGCAGTAGTTCTATTTTCCATCTGTACGTAAATCACAAATTCTACATCACTATCAACAGCTACATTTCAGCTACTACTCGGTTGATGAAAACGGTTCGCCACAAAATGTAATCATGAAGCGTTTGGTCGACGCGTGTTTCTTCATACGCAATCCAAGCTCCGATCGGGTGGTGAAGCAGTTGTACGATTACGTGCAGCAGCGTTCCAATCTTCCGAGGCGGTGTCCTATCCCCATAGGCAACTACGACATCCGCAATCTGCGACCGAGTGATGTTCCCATTCCTTCCTTTCTGCCCGAAGTGTCCTTCATGCTAGAGATCAACATCCGCTCGGAGGTGCGACGCGAAACGATGATCGAGTTTCGCTTCTACGGTAAGCTGATACGGATCGTGGAAAATATCTTTGCAATCTAGGCAACAGAGCTAATGCAGTTTGCACCATTTATGGTTTAATTCACATCAGCGTAGATTGTTCATTTTACGCCCTTCCTGCACTGTTGAAAACGTTACATCAAAAGACAAATGCTCCGATTTATTTATCCATACATCCGCCTTATAAATACAGTTGCCATAAAAACGCTAAAGCAAGGAGCTATAAAAGAAAACTCAACGCTGACATAAACGCGGAATAATATTTTCCAACAGAATTTGTTTTAGATATTGTTTCCGTGTGTCCGATCTTAGACGTATTTCCGAACCGATCGTCACTTTATTGTGATTGAAATATAAAATATTCCCGAAAATAAAAAGCATTCGTATTATAATCCCTAATGACCTAATGAACATCACGCAGTCATATGGCTCCAATTATCGAGGTGTTCAAAACAAAAACCGTAGTCATGGATCCTCCATATTTGCCTGAGACCTCCATATTTGCCTACGTTATTTGTCAGGCTAGTATAAACTTACCGTGGTATCTAACTTTTATATATTAAGGACCAATATGCATGAGTCCGTGCTTGAAGAAAACCCACTACGGTGTTACCAATAATGGTGGTATACTTTTGATGTGTATGCATCCGCTGCTACCTTTCGTACAAACTGAATTTAGCTAACCCAGCAACAATTTCTGCAATCCATCTGGATCACAATGATGTATCAGACTCGGAATTACTACCGCGTGAATTAATGAATGTCCAATTTGTTCTGGCATTTTGTGCAATCACCATAATTACTCTACCGTCAGATACGCTGCCCGTTAGTAGTCCGGAATGATTTTTTTTTTTCATTTATTCGCATTATTTAGCCAAGCAACAAGTATTGTTAAATCTTCCCTAAGCAAATAGTCTTCACATTGGAGCTATACAAAATACTACCAGCAAGGTAAACGTGTAACTCTATTTGGTTATGCAATATGGTTAAGTTAATCTGGGTCATGAGTGTAATTCTGTTTCGTATCAGCGTGGTCAACTGTCTTGTATCGGTGAGTACGCTTTCTTTAGTATTAGTGCGCATATCAAACTCACCGTTTTCTGTTTCCTGGCCTAGCTTATACCTGTCGTGAATAAAATGGTGATCAAATGTGATCAAAGAGTGGTGAATTTTACAGGCTCGTTGGATCAGAATGAATCAAATGGAAATCAAAGCCTCTCGTTTTATTTTACATTCGCACGAGAAGTTAAGGACGTCAAGGTAAGTAAAACAAAAATCGAAAAGAGGCTATCTCGACAGTGTCCAGAGCAGTACATTCTAGAACACCATAGCATTCCAATTGCAAATAAACAGTTTAAAAACTACGAAATCTGATAAACAGCACTGGAAGCGCTCAACTTAGTGTATTAAACGCATGGGATGAAGTGTATTGTTAAAGATTTGTGTTTACGGTTTAGTTGACGACTTCACTTTTCGTCTTCTCATTCCAGGCAGTTTACACATACTACGTCGTCTCGAATAAACCTGGTGGTGGGTTAAATCGTGCAATACATCGGATCATACAACTGTGCGATTATGTTAAATCCCCGACATCGGACCGGCTGGTGAAAGTCCTGTACGATCACCTGGCCAGGGGCAACAAATTTCCCTCGCAGTGTCCTTTGCTGGAAAACGAAACATTCTACATTCGCAATCTACGAATAAGTGATATAAGAATTCCCGGTTTCTTGCCCGCAAGCAAGTTTTTATTTGACACAATCTACTACACCGGCGTGCTCTCCGAACCGTTCATAGACATTCGCGTACACGGCAGGCTGATGCGTATCATGAACTCTAAACTGCACTGAAAATGCCGTGTGGAGAAAGACGATGATCGCCAATCGCAAATTTGGCTTCATTTTATTCGTTTCGTAGCACCATCACAGCAACATATCATAACGTGCTATTACCGGTTGAAGTACACCATGGGTTATCGATCATCTGTAACTGATACAACACGGGCACGAGTTACACATGACAGGTGATTATTTCAATTGCCTTACCATTCGGATATTATCGTTTACCCCGAATATAGACATTTACCCAGACAAATGCATATATTATTTAATTTTTTTATAAATAAAACGCAAGGTTTTAAGTTAGTATAAACCAACCTGGCAAATAAGCGGCTTCGCTTAGCTGCATGCGGTGCCATTTTGTACAGTGCGCTTAAAGCATACAGTGCCAGTGGTAGTACACGCCATACGATGACGAAACAGGACTGGCTACTACGTACTACAATGGTTTTGTTTACTTTTAGTACGGCGCACGGTTTGGTAAATGTGAGTCGCTCGTCCAGCTGTGGTGACCTTTACAGACGTTACAGACATAATAACGATCTAATGTTTTCCTTTAATCTCAAGCTTATACCGGTGTTGGATAAAGTTGTGATGAAGTTTGACGAGCGAATAACTAACCTGACGT
>JXXB01036630.1:0-10082 GCA_000956275.1 Anopheles koliensis | reverse complement strand
GTCGGTTTCGTTAATGTTATTAGTCAACGAAAAAAATGAAACATTCGTACGAAAAAAATGAAACACGAAATACGAAAAATACGAAAAAAATGAAACATTCGTGAAACAGCTTTATCCGGTTTGATTAACTTTTTTACGCTTTGGAAATAAAATGTTTCTTTATAAAATGTATCCATAGTTAATACAAAAGAGTAAACAAACATTTGTACGAACAATTTGTAGATCAAAGAAGTTATAATATGCTCACTTAATGTTCTGATAAATATTTTTCGGAAACATAGTGCATTATTTCTCTCCAGTATTTTTAACAATAAAATATTAACCAATAACCGATATTCGTAATGTGTCTGGGATTCTGTCGAATAAAAACTACAATAATGTAATAGAAAGGATTGTGAAAAATTGATCGGTTAATGGAATCAAAAATCTAATTGTAAATGGCCTTTTCAATTTAATTGAATCTATTGATTTTTCAGAAAATTGTAAATGGAAACAATGTTTTTTCTTGAATTTTCAGCAGCAAAGTTTTCCCCTTAGAAGAGATGTATAATATCATGTGAAAAATAACAATCCTTCTTCTATTCGTTTTATCATGTATTATAAACGATAGGGGATTGAAAATTTTGCTAATACGAATAATTGAAAACGAATAAATTATTCCCTAACAAATGTTAAAAACACAAAACAAAACTTATTACCACAACCTAAAACTTCTCCTTTTAAAGAGGCAATGATTTTACCGCACCCAATTTAATAAAAATCCAATACATGTGACAAAAAGATTCGTGGTAGAAAAATTCATTAAATCTTCATGAAAGACGTAACGTATTGCAAAACTTTTGGGAACGTTTAACTCTACCCGGTACGAATTTCCAAACAATAAGCGGCCACAAAGTGCGACCGATTATAAATGCATCGCCAAAGTGGCCCACCGCAATGACAATGGTGATGAAACATGGCCACAAACACCAAATGGGGTCCACAATGATGCGCTCATCTGTTACGTACGTTTGGCAACGGTGAATGATAAGTCAAACTTCGTATCGCATAGTAGCTCGTATCGGGAGGTAGCACTAGCCAGCGAGAGCTGTAACACCTGCCCGCAGCTAATTATCGATTTACGCATCTTTTATTCATCCTACGCGGTGTGGTTAATTTGTAACCGTTGGCGCAGATAAGAGACGGGCCTATCGGTGTCAGCTGTCAAGATTTTGTTGGATAAAAATTCACATTCATTGGCCATTTTCGCAAGTTCGTCAGAGAAGCAGGAACGAGCGAAATCTCTTTCTCGATCATTCGATTCGTCATTCAAACAACCTACAGCCGATCCGTCGTGCGTGAAGATGCGTCAAGGGGAATGTCTTCGTGAGGAGAAAGAACGATACAAATGCGGATTCGTTGAAGCGAAGCGGATCTGTGAGCAGTAGCAGTCTGATAATTATAGTCAAATCGTGAATTAATACGTGAACGCCGATGCAAAGACGGATGAAATGTGGCACCACTGCAAGCTCTGTGTTTGGAATTTCTGCTTGAAGGTTCTGGTAAACCTGCTGGCAACGTCAGCCTGATGGTCACGGTTAGCTATTTGTTTGTTTGTGCTTCACACTGGGATGTGAAAAATGCTCCCTAATCGAACTCGGAGGAAAATGTGTGTGTGCGAAGGTGAGTATGACACTTTGCGAGCATCGTTCACCTTGCCGCATGTGACCTTGCTCCAGTGTCATTGGCAACGCATCCCAACGCAGAAAGTCATTGGACACTCCCTTGGATAAGTGTTAGTGTAAGTGCATTTGTTTTTTTGTATGTGACCGATACTTACCGGCAAAGTACTTAACGCCAATGAAGCCGCAGATCGGCATCAGGGTGTGATGGTAGACGTGCAGGAACGAAACCTGGTTCTGTTTCTTCCGCAGTACGAAGAACACCGTATCGAGCAGCTCCACGACCTTGCACATATAGTACATCCAAACGGCGCGTGCCATCTAGTACAGGGAAAGGAAGTAATTAATGGTTAGGCGATGCTACCAAGCTGAACAACCATAGCCGAACGCCGCACACGTACCCGCATTGCAACCGGATTGCGACTGTAGTCCACAGGTTGGCAGGAGTAATTGTAATGTTTCCTCCAGCCGCCTTCGATGCCCTAAAGAAAACAAAATAAATGTAATGCGATAGTTTGATGAGATCGTCTAAACAAATAGAAAAGTTCGAGTACTCAATTGCGGATGCGTCTGGAAGGCGCTATCAGTTTTAACGCTCCATCTGCTAACCACCAAAGAATCGCTTAACCGCACCAGACGAAGACGTCACCAAAGTGTCAATTATCAGTCGGCTGTAATTGCATAACCGATGCGGCCTTAACGATGCGACTGGCGTTTGCTAATTGCAAAATAAACCCCTTGCCTTGGTGAGGAGGGTCGCGTGGGAATCTTCCCGTTCGGCTTATTTTGCAGGTAGATAAAGATGTTGGAAGACAAAACAAACGAAAACGCATGAGCTCATGCTTCCGATCTAAATTTTCGTTTCAAAGCTTTCCGGTTGAGTGATTTTAAAGCTTCATTGCAATTGTAAACGAAAACCCAATACTCGGTGCTTTATGGTACAGAGAATTGACAGTAATAAAAATTAATAGTTGGAAAATGCGCTTCGTGCGGCAATTTGTGATGATCAGATAACATTTAATTTAAGACCATTTTGTTTTAATTTAGAAAGCGTTTTGCTTAACAAGCGGCAAACCTTTTAAAAAATAAAAATTAAAATTTATTCTTTCATTTTGACTTGACTAGCTAATGGTCCAGACGAAGACGAACTATAAGAAAGAACACAGTGACGGAAGTTAGCTGCGATCAGCAACCAAAACAAAGTCACTCTTCCTGGTTGAAACGATTAACACCAGACGCATATAAATTAAACAAGAAGATACATAGTTATCTCAAGCATTTTTTTACTGCGCATCCATTCACGTTGCTACCGCCAGTGCCATCGCGAGCAAAGTTCAAACATGTTTTGCTGAATCCGATCATTCGTATCAAATGCGTGGCCACTCTAAAGTTCGACTAGCAGCGAGGTGACGCCACAAAGCGTTGTTAGCGACTGACTGATCGATTGATCAACGTTTCGAGCGCGATCTTTAGATTACGTAAAACAAGTTACTAATTTCAATCCATGCTTAGAGTTTATTAATGCAGAGTGCAGAAACGCAGTGAAATATTTTGTTCCCTTCGTTTGTATGTTGCTTTTTATAAATATCCACATTTTTTCGCACAAATCTTGCACTCACCTCATACACTAGCACGATGCTGAGCACCACCTGTACCGCGTTGTACGCAATCAGCACACTCTCCAGCTTGAACGGTTTTCGCTTCGCCATGTAGCGCGGCCCAGCGTACAGGCAGAAGTACAGGTACGTCACGAGGATCATGATCAGCGGCGTAATCGAGCCCGAAAGGAACCACTCCTTCGTGCGCTCATCTACAAAAAAAAAGGAACGGGAAGGAACAACACAGCCACACGTTTGAGCACGAACTCGGTTAATTCTTTCGCCATTTTGCGCTACCGTCAGCATCACACACCTTGATTATCAACGAAAAATTTCACCACCCTATCCAGGGGACCGATGCTGGGTTCACTAATGACGTCGGGATTCATGTTTGCCAGCGGTTTTGTGTATCGGAAGTATGCTCACTCACACACACACGGGCACTTGCCAACTGCTACTCTTCTCTGAATGGGTTACACTTTTCACAAGATACGCGCTCTCTTCGACGATTCGACAGAGCGCTACGTATGAACTTGAATCTGGAATACAAAAACGAATGAAAAATTAAACCATTTACCAACCGAATCACTGCGTGCCTATAGTGAAATGTTGCTTCAAATCGAGTGCTTTAATGGCTTTGGACAAAACCAACAAACAACCTAATGCCACTACCAAACGCGTTGCTATCTACACCGAACCGCTTCCAAACGAGCAAACCGTACCACTTGGTGAAGAAGAACCAGCAGGACTGTCGGGTCCTGCCACACCGTTCCGAGCGCGTGTCCGAATTGAACTGATCGTTGCTGGCGTCAACAAACGTCGGAGCAGCTCGCAAGCCTAAGATCTAAACCATGCAAACCCAAGATACGGTCCCAGCGCCAAAATCTCTACTGAAAACTGGATGAGTTTTACTGCACCGCGTCGAGCGGCGGACTACCCGTCAAAAAACCCCGCCCCACCCCACCTTCACCCCACCCTACCACCAGCCAGCCAGCCAGCCAGCCAGTCGCTGTTGTCGTCGTGAGATTGGTAGATCTTCCTTCCCCTACCACCCGACCACCCGGTCCGACATTTGGATACCCACACACAACCGTGCGGACCGTGAATGGGAATGATTTTCGCGCCACCGCCACCATCGTTCGGGCGAGTGAAATTCCACAGCGTGGTTCGTACGAAAGATCGCAGCAGTGGCGTAAGCGACGAACCGGCAAAATCACTACGGAACAAGCTCGCAGCGCTAGCGGGCTCGCCATTTCGGGTCGCCGTTAATCAACGTCGGCGCTGTTGCCGACGTTGGGTGGGGTCACGTGCGGGAGCGAGAAAGCTACGGTGTGAGGTCGTCTGGTGATACCGAAACAGAGATACCTCCGGTTTCGGCCCTTATCTTATCGCACCCTCGCACCCATCTTCGCAGCGCTGGTGCGCTTGCTATATCGCTCACGACCCTTGGGCGGCGGTAAGGTACGGCGCTGTCGGTCGGGCACGGTAAAAGAGGTCAACCTTCTACATATCTGTTTGTTGCTGCTGCTGCTGCTGCTGCTGCGTGGTCTCTGGCAAACCCGGAGGAGGACACGATGCACAAGGCAGTCAACAACCACCACTGCGCGTGCATGCGCGACCGGACCATTACATAAGCCCTGGTCTACCCCCGGCCAACAGCGAGAGACACACACGAGCCGGTCGTGCGGGGACACAAAATGTGACACCAGCTTTTTGAAGGTCGCGACCCGGTCCGTGCAGGCCCACTTTTGTCCCGGATAAGGTCGTCTGCATGTATCCTAGTGACGTTGTGTGCGTGTATTGAGAGGGCAGGTCGATAAATATTCAATCGGGATGGTCGATGGCAAACCCTTTTCGCCACATCCGGAATGGGTACACATCCCTGTGGAGATACACCGCGCAACCTTCAAACCCCGGCACAGGTTCTGCCAAGACCGGACCCAACAGCTGACCAACAGGGTTATCTGTTAGGTGAGGTCGAACTTCGGGCCGCACCCTTTTCCAACTCACAAACGAGAAAAGGGAGAGGGGAAGGAAGAGTGCGAAATTCACTTTCTTCCACCCAAAATGGCTGCGCTAGTGGAGTACGAAACACCAAAAAAAAACATTCATTCGTCGTGGCGTTACTCTTAGCCGTCCGTTTTAGTCACCAAGATTGCGTAAGACCTAACGGCTAACGCGCTGTTCCGATTTGTGTTGCTAGTATGGCAACTGTAACCCCGTACACTCGGACGTGGATTAACTATTTTTTCACCTAACAATCAGAACGATTATCAGCCACCATACCACAAACGTTACCAAGGTAGGCATGTTTCTTTAAAAAAAAACTTTAAAAAAACTTTTGATAAACTAGTTTCATTGCATCGCTCTGCGTGATCGCTCTATCGCTTTCCATCTCTGTCGCCGTGTCTTTCTGCTCATTTTACTTTACCATATGCACTGCTGCGGAAGTGTAAATTAGATCTCAAAATCAATTCTCTGTTTTCAATGCTATCCACCTGGTGCGCATAGCCATCCGGACAGCCGCGTCAACAAACCCATACGGCATGCGAAGTCGCTTGGCTTTGGGTGTGTTTGTTCAACGCTTGCTTTGATCTTCGGCTGGAAGGTTAGACACCATTTTCGAATTAGTGTTGCCTTCGAAAGCCTGTCTAAAATAATCCGGTAAGGTTACGATTGGAACCGTTGGGAGACTGGACTGGCGATAGATGAGTATTAATTGTTTGATTAGTTCTTCTCACAAGCGATGACGCACGAGATCAGCTAAAGAATTGGTTCTTAGCTATTTTTAAGCCGCGATTCAGTAGGAAAACATGATTATTGGATTCAATTATTATTTAATTAGCTTTTCGGGTTTTTTATTTAAAATAATATTTTTTTATCTTTACCGTTTGCCATAATCGCTGTTTTAATAAATTCATTAATTGTTTAATGAATAATGAGTTTGACTGTTTGAGCGTTGAAGTTTACTGTCACGATGGTAAGATTTTTTCGTTTTTACGGAAAGGTAAAAGTAGTAAAGAGAAATTTTCATAGATATAAGATTATGAGCACTATTTGGTCTAAAAACCCGTCATTTCAGCCAGTCAGCAGCTTTTAATGTTTGTTTTATAATTTCATTTTCTTTCTGTTTTGTTGCTTCAAAGACTTCAAAGTTAACATTGATGCATATACTGCATGTTACTTTAAAAACACAAATAAAACTGACCTAAGAAAAAGGTCTTCTTCATTATGCAAACATGTCAGCTGCATTGACTTTTTTCGTTAGTTTACTATAAAATTCCAATGCACATCATCACGACGTCGCAAACAAACTACTTTCCTGCGTTCGTTTCCAACGTCCAAGGTCTCCCTCGGTTGGCATTATGTTAAATATGATGTCTACGAAAGCAACACATCAGCTATCGTGTTATGATTCGATTGGCCCCGTTTGGCGTGGCCATCAAAGCGTCAACCAGTATGCTTACACTACACCCAGGACACTGCTGCAAAACCCCTCACTCGGTTCAATAACCCTTACTGACCCGAACAACGTGTGACGAAAGTGCATTTGATGCACGCGCCGTGGCTGGACGACGACGTTGCAAAGTTCAGCCAACGAGCCAACCCTGGGACGTTGGTTGTTTGCCCTCGATTCGGACAGTGTCTGTTGGAATTATAGAAACAAAACACTCCGGCGCAGGTCTCCGATCTTCCGTTTCGGGTAGAAGGATGACTTGAAAGATATTTTACCCTACCGCTAGAAGCTTTTCGACGGTGACCGTTGAGGGTGGAGCTGTGTATTAAATCTTCCACCACCAGCACAACTAGCTCCCACTGTGTGGCAGAGAGCAAACTATCTAATTGTATTGCAACATCCACCGACTGGTGCGTTGTGCAATCCTTACACATCGATCGCCCACAGCAAACGATTTGCGCACTGCAGCGACGAATTCTGCACCATCTCCATCACCAACCTAACCTAGCCTGCTGGTGCATGTTCGAAGGAACAGATCGCTTTTTGTTTCTTCCATTACCGCCGATTAATGATCGACCTGTCGACGGTTGGCACGGTTAACCCCTCGCCACAAAGAATGAAACACCCGTGGCGATCGTCGATGGTAATAACAATTTCACGCTTCTCGCTTGCATGCAAACCATACCGCTATTATGCTGTCTCATTATATCGCATATCGCTCCCTTCGAAGGCCCGAACAGCACTCGGTAGAACACTGTTGGGTCGATTATTCTCGGGTTGGACAGCTACTGCCTTCCAATGTTCTCATCGATCGAATGTTGAAATAGTTGACTGTTTATATTAAAAACAGTAACTAATTTCCCTTCCTCGCCCGTATGGACTCGATCGATGCGGCGTTCAATGGTGTTCAGAGGACTGATGAAATAAACTAATTTAGCACACGCGAAAAGTATGCCACAAAAGGCCACAGCAGGCTGTGACCGGAGCTATGATTTGCATATCAACCGTACAATATGCGGGAAGATTCCAGCGATGGCAAACCGGTTGACTGTCACTGCTAAACTCTCAAACTAAAGTCCCGTGTGCCATAAATCCATATTCCAAATTCGCAGGAAAAGTTCGGTTGATCGACCTTATTTAGTTGATTATCACCACCACAGTTCCGAATGAAAACTAGAGATCGTAGTTTCACTCAAACGTAGCGAATATTGTTTAGTAATATATCGTATCGTTTCTTACAATATGTTCTATTTTCACCAGTAGGAATACTGTTTAGTAATATTTCGTATCGTTTCTTACAGTATGTTCTATTTTCACCAGTAGGTTCTGACATGTTTTTAGCTGTTGTAATCATCTTCTTCTTTTGTTAAGTTACGGTAGAAGTCATGCTTTTGTATTTGAATAAAACATTTTCATTCAAACTGTTTTAATCACTATTGAAATGCGTTACGGAAGCTTGCAAAGCACAAACTATAAATAAATGTTTTTAATTTAATATGAACAATGTCTAGTAAACAAAAATGTAACAAAAGCTGAAAAAAATGTAGATTTTATTAACTTTTGAAGTGAGATGAAGAATGAAACTTAACTTGAAGATTAATAGAAGAAATTTCCATCACTTTCTTCCTCTTTTAGATGAGTTCCGCCAATGGTGTATGAAATGTTTTGTGTGTTCCAGAACAGGGTATCAATTATCAGTTTGATGTGTAATGATTAATGCAAATGACGGCCACAAATTAATGCAGCATGCCATGAAGAAAAAATGACAACGAAACCATCGTGTCAGGAAATAGTTTCTCTCCGCTTATTCTTAATGGTAATTTTCACACATTATTTCGTTTGCTTTCCGCTCCAGGCCAGAAAAAATCACTTCAAATGCGTACGATTATATTTCTCCCAAAGCCCTTTTCGTTGAGATTTGTCACAACAAGCCTATAACTGTCCACAACCCCCGTGAGATGGTGCGCGGTACGGGCTTAAGGCGTAAAAGTAATTAATAAGCTACCTTTTGCGTAAGCTGTTTCGGTGGAACTGTAGCGCCTCGCCAGCCATGCGAAAGCACCAATCGTATCCGCCGCCCGCTGGTGTTACGACGCGCTGGTGTCTATAGTCATTCAAGCACGCACAACCGCGCGATCAAACATCGGTCGAATTTTTGTGGAATTTATACAGTGAACCACAAATTCCACGCTCCGTCCAAAAGAGAAAAAAACAGCTTTCAAAATATAAGAATTCAATCGTACAGCACGCGCAGTCACCGCCACACACTTGATCTACATTTGGGCCACACGTGTCAGCGTGCATTTTGCGGCAAGCAGAGGCGAATGATCCATCCGCTCAGTTGGTAAGCGCGCCGCAAGAAATGCCGCAAGAGAAGATAAAAGTTAAACCACATCGTAGATAGGCTGACGTTTTTTTTTGTTTTTTGTAAAGGGTGTGTTTGGTAACCGTTTGGCTAGTGCCGAGAGCTACGTTTAATCAATACAGTTAAAGATAGTGCTGGAAAACATTTCATATTTTCCTATGATATTACTTTCAGCATCGATCAAACTTTGCACAAGCTTTTATTTTAGCTTAAGCAGTAAAGCTAATTATTGTGTTCTTGAACTATACTGTGAGGTTATTTAGACATGATTTTTTGAATAATAATACTTAAATAGCCTTCATTGTGTGAAAAGGTACTATGATGTTTTCGTTAGGGAGTTCATGACGGTATGTTTCAAAATAATTGCTTACATAACAACATTTTTGTGAAGCAACATAGCCCTTACCCTTGGTGCACAGAAGAAGCATTAAGTTAGTTGAATTGTAAAATTTCTCATTTAACAATTCACGGCCATGGGAGAAGAATTTATTATTCATTTACAGCATATCTAGTCTTAGTCTGGGTTGCATAAGCTATGAAATTTTGTGCTTGATTTCTAAATTCATGTTGCTTTTGTTTGTTTGAAACAAAGTATTCAAAGAGTATGTAATTATGAAACTTTTGGGACCATTGAACATCATAAAATTTACACCAAATCCAAATGTTCGGCTATAGCCAGGATAAAGCCAGCCTTGTCAGGAAGGAAGAGACCCTGATTTGTGGACCTTTCTCAACAAGGCACTATTAACAGCAACGTCAATGCTAGGTCAAACAAAATTGTCATTTATATTTTTAGCTTTTGTCTAAACAAATCATGAAATATCAAAAAATCACCTTTTCCAGAAAATAACATAACATGTTCGTTTAAAGTACCAATAGATAATATGTTTTGGAAGATCCACTCATGAAAATTCTATAAGTATCTAATCAAGGAGTGAGAAGAAAAAATCTAACGTATTTAAACAATACTGATTAAATCAACCCTTGAAGATCAGATCATT
>JXXB01036601.1:0-16783 GCA_000956275.1 Anopheles koliensis | reverse complement strand
AATAGATGATGTTATCTAAGTGTGACGAGAAGTACATGAAATAAGCAAGCTCAATTATCTATACGTGAAAACTATGCCAAATGGTACGAACATTTTCTTTCTGTGCTCCTTTGAAGTCATTAAATATTTACATAAATTATTTATACCAGAACAAAACAACGACAAACACACGAATTTCAATAAATATAGTTTTATTTTATTGGTTTCAATAAATATAGTTTTATTTCGGTTCGAGATTACTTCACACAGTAGTACTTTACTTCGATCGCGTACGGCAGAATGGATTTGCCGTTCAGTTTCAGCGTCACCGATGTCGTTCCGATCTTTCCGCTCGCAATATCGGCCGTAAATCCGTACGGCGAGTATTTATCTGCCGCCAGCGTGATGAAGTTGATGTTCTTGGCCTGTTCCAATCGTATGATAAAAATACATGAAATTAAATCTCCCGAAAGCAAGCATGCTAATAGTCTATATGTACGCTTGCTTACCGCGGTCGGGTTCGTGTAGCTAACGTCCTGCGGCATGATCGATCCCTTCAGCAGCGTTTTCGAAAAGCACAGAATGTCGGCCGCACCTTTCGCCCCGAAGAAGTAGCTCTGCTTTGACGTTTGGACACCGTTCACAACTATATTAGCTCGTACTTCGGCCGCTAAAAGACAGCTAATGGCTGCAAGCAGTAGGACACGATGCGCTCGATGCATTCTGCCGGTGAGGTTGGTTCTGTTTCTGGCGGACGCGCATCCCAGCCGCACGGTTTTTATAAACTTCTCCCGATCGGCGAACACTGCCGAAAGATCGGGAACACTCTCTGTAACCTCATTACCTCCTGTCGACGGTTTAATGTCCTCTCGAAAATTGGGCCTCCCGTTGGGGGGACAAACGGACGAAGCCGCGGAGAAAGTCTGCCGAATTTCGAATGTTTCCGGACTTTCGGGTCAAAAATGGTCCAAAAAAAACGACACAAAATTCGGCAATGCAAGTAAAACATAGCGACCAATTTCACTCACCCGTTCCCGACCGCCCCCGGTGATCCCGGTGCGTGGTGCGAAGGATTCTATAAAAGTTACCGCACCATCGTGGGCCCGTTTCAGTTCGGACCGTTCACGTCCTTCGCCGGCACAAAAAACGACACCCGGAACCGGATAGAAATGCATCCCACGCCGTTGCTGAATGGCGCACTCTGCTGCGCAGTCGCCTTAACCCTAGCCGCCGGCCTTTGGACGCAACCCACGGCGGCCTCGTTCCTGCAGCCCAACAACAACCCGGCGGTAAAGGAGTTCGGTGTGGCGGATGCCGCCCTGCTGCTGTGCTTCGATAAGACGGTCTATTCGCTCAGCCGCAGCCCGGTTTCGCTGGTTCACATCACGGTAAGTGCGGTTCGCTTGCCAAACCCTTTTGCAGAACGTGGTGACAGTCGATGACCGAATTTCTATTTTCAGGACAAAAACATCAACTACGTGAAGGTGGAAACGTTGCGGCCGGGCTATAATGGTGGCGTGGACGCGGAAATCACTGGAGGCGCCATCAAGAAGCCGAACATCGTCATCACGTTGACCGAGGGTGGGAAAAGATCGCTGTTCAAGAGCAATGTGCGCGTGCAGATGTACTGCGAAGCTTGAAGCGGTGTACTTTTGGTAATAAAAGTTTTTATTTATTTTCTCAAACAACCTTTTGGGGTAGTCCTTGCTAAAATGATGACGAGAAAAGTTTAAACGATTGGTAATCGATCATTTTAAACCATTTTTTAACTAAAAAAATTGGTTACTTCTAAACGTAAGTGAATTGAAAATTCAATTAAATGCTACTTACATGATTTTCAATTCACCCAATACTTTTCACAAAAAAAAGAATTTTTTACAATAAAATTTGTAAAAACAAATTTACTCAACCGGCATGCCAAAAATATGCCCTTAGGCACTCGAACTCGAGCAGGTTCCGAAAAATAACTCTTCAGCACGATCTCTTCAGCACTTTATACATCGGAAGTAAAAACTCGTGTAAATCGCGCCACTCCAAAAATAATCCCAAAAATGCAAACCTTCACCTTCACCGGTGACCTCAAAACGGTGGCCACTTTTACTCCCACTGCAGCAAGTTATACACCACCCCCCTCCCCCTACCGCAGAGAAAAAGTGCACTTTCGTGCTGCACGACAAGTAAAAAAGTTCCCGAAAAAACATCCAAAATCCCGTTTTATTTTATTGATATAAAAACGGCGCACGGCCTGCAGGCCGGGATCAATCTCGCCAAAAACGATCACGAGGAAAGTTCGTTCGCTACTTTGCAGCATCATCAGTGGGTAATCCTCGCTTTCGTTCACAGCACCACGCCAGCAATGGGTTCCCGTAGCCGCTCGGTGGTGGTTTTGGTGGCGTTTCTGCTAACCGTGGCGCGTCCCGCGGCGAGCAATCTCGGTGGGAACCAAAATTTGGTCGTACTGTTCGGTACGTACGACGCGATGCAGCAGGAGTGCTTCTACCAGAAGCTGTACTCTGGCATGATCAGCCCGCAGAGTGTGACGTTCAACAACGTGAGTGATAGTTTCGAGGAAAAGAGGTGAGAGTATGCAAATTTTCACCCAAATTTTCACACTTTCGTCCAGCCCGCCGCTAAAAAGATCAAGTTCGTCATCGTGGAGTCGGACCAGAATATTGATATTGGGGGAATATCGGCCGCAATTACGAGCGGAACGATCGACAGCACGGCGCTTACGGTGCAGGTGAACACCACACCCCAATCAATTAAGTTCCTGAACAACTTCACCGTTCGCATGTTCTGTGAGAAGTAAAATATTAATAAAAGCAAACTTTTATTTATTATCCAGCTGATATTGTAAGCAATTTATTTGGGATTAAATTCGTATCATGAAACATTCCGAACGCTCAGCGTAATGTTTATTTTCTTATTTAATTTTTAATCCATTACATTAAACACGTCTTGACGCGTCGTCTTTCTGGGCTGATCTGCAATTTCTCGATCTCGTCTAAATAGTACATTTATCTCCGACCGCTTGAATGCATCACCATCCTAGAGTGTTCACGTTCGGCATAAGTGAGATCCCACACACCGTCGCCCAGAACGTAACGAACAATGCGAAACCATTTGCAATCGATACCTCGATTTACTACGATCGAGCCACCAAACCACCCTCCTCCAGGTGACAGGTGAATGGTACCGACGAAGAAGTCATTTAGCGAGATTGATTTCCCGACCCCTGCCAGGGACAGGCAATACATTGTGGCCGGATTCGATTCGAAATATCGAGTCGCCGAGTCAATCATTCGTGCATAATTCTACTCCGATGCCACGAGCGAAGGAGAAGTGATCGTGATGTAGTTTTACGTGGCTCAACCACGAGAAGGACAATTTTATGCTAAATCCCTCTCAACGCAGGGTTTGGTCTAGTGGGAATTTATTTCCTCCCGTGTGGGTACACGATTCCGGCGGCAATGCGTTTTCGCGTGCACGACACGCTGACGGTCACTACCGTTCGGGAACATTATTGGAATGGTCTAGGCCGTAAATTAAGCTACTAAAGCTTTAGGCCAAGGAGCGTATAGCTGTACGACAGGCTTGGGAAACGCATAGGAAGGATTTATACAAATGGTTCGTAAATTGTAACATTTTTGACACAAAAATTCAAAATATTTCTAGTAACCAAAAATATGTTATTTTTTATAAATATGTTATTTATAAAATTATGTTTTACATAATCGGTTCTTTACCTAATCATATATTGTAGAGCAATAAAAATGTTCTAGATTGTAAAGTATAAGGATAGAAGTAAACCATACAAGTTAAATTCCATTTAATTTTCAAAAGGATATATGAGGAAAAAGGAATAATCGTTCTATTTAATTTTTTATCATTAAATAGTTTTAACAGTTACCGTATGTAGTATAAAAAATTTCAGTCCAAAGCTCATCAGATACACTAAAATGTTATACAAGTGCGAATTCAAGCATTTCTTTAAGAAATTTCTTGAAAAAGTACAACGAGACAATTGAAAATCAAAACAAATACAGAAAATCTTTAAAGAGAAGCACAATCTTTGGTGTATTTTTAACCTTTCACAAAGATTCTAAAAATTGTTGATGTTAACCATTCATGCGTATTGACGTCTCTCATTTCGATAAGACTCATTCCAAAAACACGAAATAAAACATTCAAATGCAATTGAAATCTTCGAAAATAAATTGAAAAAAAATATTTATCAGTCCTCTCCAAAGCATTTTCTAGCATGCCTAAGCTGATCTAAAATCCTGCAAAAAATTAAACATCCCAGCAACCCACTAGGCACCAGGAAAAAACAAACACACACACAACACAACCCGTACGCCCACGGGAACCATACGACATTGCTCAACTTCCTGATCTCGTCCAGGTGCCCGAGGTTGCACCGGGCAGCAAAAAAGGAAATCACAACAATTCGCGCAATTCGCCAACAACCACCGTCTCCTACCCACCGTCCTTCCACGCCGTCCCAGCAACGTATCCACGAAAGTTGGCCGCCCGAACTTGGCCGCGACGGCAGCAGCGCCGGCAGTGCACCGAAGTAAACTGATTGTTTTTAATTATAAAAGTAATAAATATAAATGAGCCAGCGCATTAAAGGCGATCCGGTGGAGGTATTTATTAAAACATGTGTCGTTCGTGCACGGCAATAAGCGAACTGGAGCGACGGCGACACCGACGGCACTCGAACCCGTTTTGCGTTGTTGGTGCTGCTCCTGCTGCTGCTGCTGCTGGTTTTGTTACGCCGGTCGACAACAGCCACGAAACGAAGAACCCAGGCAAAGAAAAAAGCTCGCTGTTTTCGACGTTCGCAATCCGCAGACCGCAGAAAGTCGCCGCTGCAGCGTGCTCAACGCGAATGGGAATGGAGTATTTTAAAACATTTTCAGCGTGGTCGGCTGGACGCTTGGTGTCGGTTATAGTTTTACATAAATTAATTACGCTGGAGTTGAAGTTAATAAACGATTTAAAATTTATCGTTGTGCTACAGAAGCGTTTGTTGTTTTCTACGGGGTTTAAAGCAGGTTAGATCGTTTTATCTTAGGTTCGTTGTAATACAGCATACTTTTCATATCTAAATATTAAATTTTATTTCTATTCTTACGTAAACGACTCTTTCTACCTCTTTCTCTCGTCTATTCATCTGTTCATTCTGTTCATTTTCTGTCCTCGTTCTCTTTCTCCTTGTAAAATAAAAAACGCCGATGATTTTTTACGTTTTTCCACCTTTTTTTCCGAAATTAATTTCGAATGAGTTAAATTTCGAAATCTTGCTACCACGCCTTGTATTATTTTGACACAATCACAAATATAATAAAATTAATGTATAGTATTTGTTCTCAACTAAAATAAAATGATATCAACTAAAATAAAATAATACATTTATATCAAACGACTTATTACATTTATTCATACAAATAAAGAACATTAAATAACAAAAGCATAAAAAATAAAAATAAATACTTATACCGTTTGGAAAAGTGATGTATCGCATTTATCGATTAATTTTATTTGCTTCTTCCATTATCAATCAATACTGTGCAAGTCAAAACTGTCTATACTTTTTGAAAATAAAAACAATTCAACTGAATCTAGCATTTTATACGAATTAAATACGATATAAAATTAAAAGTAAAAACTGTAATGTATTTTGAATATTATGCAAATGTTTTAATAAATACGTTACACATTTTGTAAAAAAAACTTGCAAATCTGCCTATTTGCGATAGGAAGAAATATTACCGTGTGAGAAAAAAAACTGTTGTGAAATTTTAAAAATTTTAAGCTTATAAAGAATTTTAATTTCGGTTTACCATTTAAGGAACCCTATTTAAATTGAGCACTAAACTTCTTGATTGTGTTGTCATCTCTCAATGTTCACGACAATCGCTGCAGCCCTCGCCCTCGTATCCCTTTCCACCGTCCCACCGTCCCACCGTCCCGCACTGCAGCATAATTATGCACAATCGGTCCTACGTTGTCAATTAAAGCGGCGGCCCAATAAAGGGAAAAACAAATTTGCACAAAACAGATGCCAAAACAAATGGAAAATTTAGATAAGAGCGTCCCGGGTCGAAGTGCCGTGTGGTCGGCGACTCGGGTCGGGGCTGCGGGACGTGAAACACCCAGACCGTGCCTCGTTGCATGACTAGGCGTGCATAAATTAGTCACCCGTTTCGGGCGATCGGACGGGAACCGTGTGCGGCCGTCCGCCGTAACGATCCGATCGGCATTCCATACGCCACTCCCACGAAAAAGGAGCGCTCCTACTGGTGAAGGAGCAATTTTATTTATTTATTTTTTTTAGTCTTCACATTTTTACTGCCACATCAAACGAAAACGAACAGAAAGGAACCGGAAAGGAATGGCGGCGACAAAACTGCAACTGCAAGCCCCTTTGCTCTGCTTTTTCCTCTCCACCCCCGGCTAGGGTTGTCATTTCGGGGTGGGTACAGTCGTTGTCGTTTTCGCCAAACAGGGACCAGTCGTTCTGCCCCGTTTGGAAGCGAGATAGTGTCTATGATTTATTGCCAGCTCGTGGTGTGATAAATAGCGCCCGGGGTCTGCGATCGAACCGCGATCGGAATCGGTACGAGATAAGCGTGAGGTGCTGTTTTGTCGTTTCTGTTTTTATTTCTCCTCTACCGCCAGTCGTCCAGCGCGGGATTCAGGGTGTGCATTTTGTATATATTTTTTTTTCCTTTCCCTCGTTGATCACACGCTGCTTGCGCGCGGAAAGTTGTCAAAACACGCTGAAAATCAGTGACAGCGATGCTGTTACGATGTATCTCTACTTGCCACGAAAAGCGCCACGGCAAAAAAGCGCTTCCTGTCCTACCTCTCTCTCTCTGGCTCTCTTTCCCCTACCCAATGATGTTCGATCCAGGTGTACTCGGCGATAAGGATCGCGTGAAAATCGCTCGCTGTAGGACGTGAATCCAGCGGATACCACCTTCGCTTCCACGGCGCTTCACGGGCGTACAATTTGCGTGCCTATTTGCGGTATATTACCCCACCGATCGGTTCAGCCAATCCGATATCTTATCTGCGTGACAAGGAGCCGAGCGGCGGGAATTAGCCCTTGCAAATGATATCTCATTCGCGGGGCCGGGATGGGTTGCCCTACCGCAGGGCACACACACACACACAAACGGGACACGCACACGAAGGGGTGACGTAGAAAGATCGATGCGATAGTGTTGTGTAGCAATAGTGTTAAGCCAGCGAAGATAGATTAGTGTGATTAACATAGCACTCGAGACGACGATGAATGGGACGAACTGGGAAGCTAGGCATTTTCTCGATTATCTTACATTGTTTGAAGTATTAAGTGTTTTAACGTTTGAGGATGAAATTGTTGCAGAGATTTTCTACTCACAGTTGGTCAATATTTTTCCAAAATATTACCATGGTTTTTCATCGATATACCAAAGTAGCAATAATCGATCATTTTCTTTTTTGAGAATCGATTACTTCATCTTCATTTTTTCTACATTTTTCAAAATGAATATGAAGTAGTCGATACTCAATTCGTTTTCTTGTATTTAATTTAGGATTTAATTCAGAAAAACGAAGGCAAAATAAGGTAGGTTTACTGCTGGTCATAGCGGTTTGTCGTTTTTGTTGTAAAATTAGCTACAAGCCTGGTAGAAGTTTGTGTTGTTTTGTATCCAATTGCAAGCATTTTTTCTACAGTTTCAAGGTACTCTACCCATACTGTGAAACATAGTTCTATGTGGAACCTTGACAATGGCCTATATATATAAAAAATATATTTTTACACACCTAAATTTCTGACTTAATTTTTTACTCCATACCCTCTGCCAGTAAATGATTTTAAATGGTGCAACAATTTTTCAATAAAGTGAGTTTCCAACCAATAATGCGATGAAACGATATGATCAAATAATTTATCTGAAACAAAAATTTAAAATTTAAAAATAATTTTAAAATGCAAGAAGGCTTGTCTTGATGAGACTATTGTGAGCATAACTGCCCTTAATTATATTTTTGAACGATTTTTTAGCATCGTAAGATGGCACAAAGCTTTTTTCAAAATAAAGTTATCATTCAATTTTTAATCATAATGCCGAAAAGTGAATAATTCTGAAATATATTTATTCCTATGAGATTTGCTTTATGTTATATATAATTGTTTATATTTATCGAAAATTGATTTTGGATACTGCATGTATAAGAAAGTAAATTTAAAATGCAATAAAGCTAGACTATCTGATTTACTTGCACGATTTGCTACTCACAGGCAGCTCTGAAAAATCAATTCCATTCTCTGTTCACGTTACATATGGATCACATTCAGCAGCGCTCCGTTTCTCTAGCCCCTTCTCAGTCACCTCCAAGTGCGGCTCTTTTTCACTTAACCTAGATTCTCGATGCTCCATTGCATGAAGCAATCTCGAAAGAGGATTAGATCGCCCGATCGCCCACCATCACCACCATCGAACCGAACTCACTTTATGCATCGATCATAAGCACAATTTCGCAATTCTTCACGCTGCACAACCGCCTCACGTCCACGGTGGCTTCGAC
This sequence comes from Anopheles koliensis, assembly GCA_000956275.1. Classification (NCBI taxonomy): domain Eukaryota; kingdom Metazoa; phylum Arthropoda; class Insecta; order Diptera; family Culicidae; genus Anopheles; species Anopheles koliensis. The sequence goes on along the minus strand of JXXB01036601.1, from coordinate 8,218 downwards.
ACGGAGCGATTCCAAACCGTTCCGACACGGAGCGACACAAAACCCGTGCCCTTACCGTGATCGCGCATAGATTCGAGCGAACACAACTCGCCACACACATATCCGATCGAAATTGAAATTCATCACCGCGATCATCACTGCGATGTGTGTCATTCGATTGCAAATCTTCTTTGTCGATTGGCTCTAGTCGCTTCCTCCCTCCTTTTCCACCCTCTGACTCCGTCACTCTAGCCCTAACACGATTCAATGAAGCAGCCGATCGAACGGAATTGGTGGCGAGCGAGCGGCTGGGAAAATTATGGCAGCCCGGTCAATATTTCCACTCATCTTGGGTAAAAAAAAAAAACATTCCAAGTGTTACACGGCTTTAGTGGATCGATTTAAACGTGGTCACGTTCTTTAGCTACAGCTTTGGCCACCGGCTACCGCACAGGACGCAACGATCGCCCTCGCCGCCTTCCCCGCATTCCACACCGGGCTGCATTCCAGCAGCTGCACATGATGAAATCAATTTTTCCCATGCATCTACTATTTCCTTTGATGCGTACCGCGATACGGACGGTGTGCGATTTGGCTTTCGGCCGGACGGTTTGCATTCCGCGGGCGCATTACAACAAATGGTGGGCTGAAATTTCTACCTATGGCCTGAGCGACTTAGCGAAGGGATGTCCACGCTCCGTGCGACATATTTCACCGATAGTTTGTTGGTGCTGTCGTAGAAAAGAAGCTATTGATTACAACTGGGCTTGAGGGATTTTTGGCCCACTTAAGAAGCTTTTATCGTTAATTAAAAAATAAATAATCGACAGGGTTTGCATCCATAAAAGATATTTTATGGAGTAAATTAAAATATATTTAATTGGTAAGAGCAAAGTTTCCATAGTTAATAGAATTACCTAGGATAGCGTTCAGAAATTGACTGTTTATATTTTTTTCTGGAAATGATTGTGTTATTTTGTACATAACTTTTTTATATATTATTTATTTATGCCAAAAAAATAATCGAAAAAGAAAATATTTTTATTTTTTTTAAATGTCATGTGCCTGTAAATTAAAGACACTGAAAATGTAAAGATAGCCGAATATCTGTGAATGTATCCTTTAACTTAGAAATAACTTAAATAAAATAATAATACAAAACGTCTTGAACTAAGCTAAAGAATTATTTGTTTTATTAATAAAAATAATAAAAACAAGGTTCAACGCATTGTCTAGAACTCAAAACAGTTCCAAAGTAGCAAACACACAAGATCATTAAATCATGGCCTGCTCTGCACATTTCCAATATTTTTATTCCCTTCATCAATCAGGTCACATTCTTTGGGCTCACTCAAGGAAACGAAGCACACCCAGCCCATGGTCATGCGTGGAATACAATTTTCTTTGAGCCTACGCAGCTACCTACCCCTAGCAACTATTGCGAAAAAGGACCCCCCATCCCCCTCTCAACCCCTCCTGCCCGCAACAACACACAACACTTGCGTTATTTTTTCAGCAAACCTCCAAAACGTACTTAGCAGCCGCATAACCGTTCCGGCAGCTGGCAGGCGGCCAAAGTTATGGCTTCCGTTTACAATGGTTTCGCCAGTGCCTCTTTACCCCGAAACCGTCGCATGACGAAATTCCCCTTCGGCAGGCCCTTTGGTCTGCCTACATACGTCCGCTGCCATAATGCGGCTTCCAACGCGTGCAGCCCATATTCGGCGGCGCAGCAGCCGCAGAAAGCTATGACAAATGTAATTGTACAATAAATCCAAACCCGCCGCTGCCACCGCCGTGCAATTGCACCGATATTGTACACGGCACCAAAAACGGGTGCCGCCGCGTCACTGTATCGGGGTTGCCCTGTGCTCGACCGCCCGCTTTCCAAATGGTATCTTGTCTACGCGAAAACGGTTTAGATAGCCTCGCATGGGGAATGGGATCCTCGGGCACTCGGGCGGCTCGTGCGGCATCGGCAAAAAGGGGCGGAAAAGCGAGCAGCCAGCCATGCACTTTCTTCTGCAAACACCGCAAACCTCCCACCGCACCGCAGCCATCCGCCGAAAAAGGACAGTCAATTTTGCGATTTATTGGGGACGATTAAAGGCGACAGCGAAAGACGTGGAGCCCATCCTCGTGTTCGGGGCAGCGGCCACGTTTGCGGCTGGTCAGCGGCATAAATAAGTGACTTTATGAGGAAGACATTTATAGTTAAGCGTGATTTTTATGGTAAGAGGAATCGTGAAGTGGGTCGAAAGGCGCGCCAGGGAGTTTCGGTAACGAGAATCGGAGGATAATTGGGTAGCTGAAGGGTCAACGACGTGGGAGCCAGGTGTGTTGTGGGTAGATGAAATCTTCAAATTTTAGTATTCCAATTTTTGGCGTAGTCGTAGTAAGCGTGCCTAGCAGTACATCACATAATGGAATTACTTATTTACTATTAAAGTTTGCGAAGGAACCCAATATATTAAATAAACCAATAAAGTTTATGGTAAATTTGACTGAAAGAGCTGCATTTTTTGGCATAATAAATTTTAAATTAATAAAAAACTAAGATGCTTGCTTTCGTAATTCCCTGTTCTAGGGGCAAAATGAAAAATGCAAAAATGAAAAATGACTCTAGCACAATATTGTAAGAAAATAGCTTACCCACAGAGCAAACTGATTTGATTTTTTCTGTGCAAAATATGTGGTTAGCAATGAGCATTATTTTTCAGGGTGTAAAAATTTAATTGATTGCAATTTTCAAACAATATCGTGTTTTAAAAATTTAATTTCAATGCTTTTGGAATTGAAAAGTCGGGTATCTCATTTTATTTGATTTTTTAAACGAAGACCTTCATCTTCTCAATACAATATTCCAGAATAAACTTACAGCTTAGCAACGCAAGAATTGCGACAAATATGGAGTAAAAAGCAAAACGCAGTATATCATACATTGGTTGAAAAATACCTCCAATCTAGTCCCTTCCTACAGTCGAAGTTGAAAAGATAAGCAATATAAAAACTAGGTTTTAATAACACTTTACTTGTTTAAAGGATTACCCACATGGAGGATAAGGATTTGCACGTTCAATTTGTGAATATTTTCGTTGCATATATTTAGTTAGATTTTTGTCTTACGATAAACATTTGTTGTCTCTAGCTGTCATGAATGTTATCGATGTGTATTTAAATTAAAAAAAAAACATTTCTACATTCCATCTGATAAAGCTTTTGGTTTTTAGAAAAGGAATCTATTATTTGACGTTTGAAATTAGTACAGACTCATCTGTTATGAACGCCGTTGCCTTTCCCGTACGAAATATCTCGACAACAGTAACACGCCTTTCGTTTCTTATTTTTATAAGCATCTCACAAATCCTATCTAATTTGAATCCAAGCCCAGATCCCCGCCTAGGCTTCGGGGCAACATAAATTGCTCGAATTTATTGCTTCTCAACGGCCGCGACAACGCGCAACGCGCTCGAAAACGACCCCCATATGACTTTATTCCGCGTTTTCGACCTATCACCCCCGCGTCGGTTCGGGTGCTGGGCGAATTTGCTTTTTATGCAAAACCACCTAAACACACGGTCGTGTCGCCCCCCACCCCCTATCGGTGAGGGCTTATCGGTGGGCTTCGATCATAAGAACAACACCGAGGCACCGTTTGTGGCACGCGGGAACCGGCGTGTTAACCATGCGAGCCCAGTGTCTCCTTTCCCGAGCGAGGTGTCTGGAATTTCTTGCCGAACGATCGTATCGCCGAACAAGCGAGCTGTTGACTCGCTGCACACGTGTTTGCTGGTAAGAACGCGATCCCCAACTAGGGATTGTTTAGCCGGATAGTTCATTTTATTTTATTTTATTTTTTTCTGTATCTCGTCCCGTTCCCGTCAGCGCGAGACGATATTTCGGCGAATAAATGGACCATTCGGTGCTAATCGCGCTAATAACTTATTCAGTCACCCAATGCCACGGCAACGGATTCGGGAGACACCTGCGGACCTCCGGTGAGGTGGGAGGAAAGAAAAACGCTTCTAGATAAGCCTTCTCCCAATCCTTCCCATTGCAAACCTTTCAACGAACCAAACCGAGCGCGTCATTCCGCAATTAGTCGCTATTGAACGAGCGTCCCGTCCCTTTTCCCGAAACACCCCTCGGCGGTCAGGTGGAAAATCCGCTGCCCTGCGCGGGCAACCTATGGACCGATTTTCACGCATCACGTCCGCCCGCCCGGTACCTTGTATGTTTGGCTCATTTCGAACGGCTCGCTAGGCAGCGCGGCAATTCGGTCGCCGATTTATTGGACGATTGTTCTACATTTTTGATTTCGTTAATTACCACCCCACCCGCTGGGGAAGGGGTGTTGTACGCGCCGGACCTGTTGATGGAGAGCGCGCGGACACGTGAACGGTGCATAAACGGGCATGTCCGGCCGATCGGCCGGTCCCTTTGCGGGCCTTGCAACAATGTTGCGGGAATGGTTGGAAAATAAAAACAAGCCCTTCCCTGCGCGCCTAGCGGGCCCTTTACCACACCGCTCTCAACGCCAGCCCGCGCTCGTAAAAGCTTAAGGTACCCCAAAACCAGAACAACAACAGAAGAAGGAGAGAAAAAAAACAGCATAAACTGTAACGATTATGGGGACCAACTAGGGGGTTTGGAGGGAAAACTGGCGAGCTGGACAGACGAATTTACGATTTCACCTGCGCCATAGATTCTGCACCATCACCTCCACGAACCTTCCCCTGTTCCGCCGGTCCGCAGGAGAAAAGGAGAACCAAAGTCAACGAACCGACGAATAGTGTTCCTCTATCGCTTTGGGTTTTGATTGCTGTGCATCCCGGTTCCCTTCCCCTTCCCACTCACACACACACGCACACATCAGCCGCTGGACAGTGACGTGCTTGATTTAATGTTACGACCGACGACGACGACGTCCGTAAGAAGATAGCGCGCTCGGGGTTAGATTTTGAAATATTCACCTCCACGCTCGGTCCACCGTCCCTCCCTTTTCCAGCTAGAAATCAAATAATGGCTAAAGGTAAATTATTTCAATCGTCCAACAGGAGACGTGCGTGCGATAGTGGTGAAGCGGAGTTCCATCTCATTTTCCTTAATTACTTTATTATAAACTTTTTGTTTCGGGCTGTGAATTATGTTTTTTTTTTGCTGTTAGTTGCAGATGATATTATGTTGTGTTGTGGTAGTTATGTTTATTTCCGAGCTCTCCACATAACGCCAAGTCGTGTTTTGAATGGGCAATGGTTTTGGACGGTTTGTTTTTATATGATTGTTTGTGGATATATGCGATGATGTTTCTTTAATGTTACTTCTCTTTTAATTTGCATAAAATACTGGTTATGATATGGTGACATAGGGGATCATATTGGTAATGTTCAGTTAGGTTTAAAATGAATAATAAAATTTTTGATCTAACTGAGGCTCTTAGTTTTAATTTGAAGATGTAACTGTCATAATAATTATGTAACATCTTTATAAGAGATTGGTACATCTAAGCTAAGTAAATAAGTAGGTAAGTAAGCCTTGAAAATTGATGAATAAATGAAAGTTATCATAAAAATGAGCAATTTCGGTACAAAAACCATTGCCCGTTCGGTTTTTTCGTTTTTTTACCCGTTCTCAAAAAACATTTCACAATTGTTTCGCTTCTAATCTGCTAACGAAGATATTTAAAAAAAGACTTTTGCCAGATATTTAAATAAATTTTAAATTTTCGCTTCTAATCTGCTAACGAGATATTTAAAAAAAGATTTTAAAGACTGAAGGCTTTAAAAAAGACGGTTTGGTATTTATATTGCCAAAACACAGCTTGTCGTAGCTTTTAAAACATTTTAAGAATAATTGCTTTGGAGGAAAGAACGATTCTGATCAAAGCCATTTTTTACAAAGCCAAAAGATTTATGAATCTTTGAACAAGCATAATTGTCAAAGATTCAATTCAATTTTTTATTATTAATATTCATCAAATGATGTAGCAATTTTTATAGATATTTTCCAATGACGATTAGAGTATTTATTTCTAATTTCAGAGTAGAAGCTACTCGAACGAAATATTCATTACTTTGCATCTCATGGTAACATTCAAAAACTAATGGACAAATATAAATGTTACTCAAGACATCCTAAAAAACCATCTGTCTTTAAAATAAATTTAAAAAGATTCCTCATAAGTGTTCTCAATAACAAAATTTGCATCGCAATGAAAACAATTGAAAGATAAATCAAAACACAACAATTCTTGAAACTCAATTAAGCAATTAAATCAATTACCTCTCGGAACGCCGATCAATAATTCTCCCTATAAAGAGGATTATTAAGACCGTAGATAATCGAACAATTCCTTTTACAAGCAGCACGCTGCGACACAAATTCTTTTGATTTGCTTGATCAAGAAGACACTCAGGACACGGTTCGCTAGAATGATCGGTTTCGTGTTACGCCACAAAAGCGCAAATCGATGAAAACACACAACATCAAATGAGCCCACGATGCAACAAACGCCACCACACCGCGGCTCAAGTTTTCTCGAGCGTCAGAAGGTGGCCGAACCGCACCTCCTCCACGGGCGTGGGGAGCAACATTGTCGCGGCGCACGCCCGCAATCGGTCGGTGTCGCCAGTGGCACCATTAATCATAGGCTGATTATAATACGCCAGAACACTGCGTTGACATTCGCCAGCGTGGTGGGTTCGTTAGCTTGTCGTTTCCTTTCTACACGCGCGACGAACAGGCGGCAGCACGTTTGAGGCGTGTGTGTGAGTGTGTGTGCGTGTAGCGTTTTCCAAGGTGCGAAACACCCGCCGATAAGATGGGCGAGTGGGTGATTGAAGCTTACGATCGGGCCGCGCGCGCTCGGAAAACAAAGGTGCATCTTTAAGCTTTCAACGAAACAGCTTGAAACCGACGCGGTTGGGTTCCCGGTCGGATTGACAATCGATTATTACTTCATTAGGCATACACCGTGCGAGTGGACGCTCGCGGAGGTTGCATTCTTCACACCCGATGCACCATTGCGCATGCCGGATGCACCGATGCACGGCCGATGCGAGCGACGATCGTCGCATCACAAATTGCTCACGGCGCAACAAATCTAGCCGAATCTAGCTGAACCTCCCGAACAAGGAGGTGGGAGGGGAGAGGGGTGTGCCGGTCGCCCTGTTCGGTGCAGCAAAACCAGTACCCCGTGTGCATCACAATGTGCCACCCACCCACCTGCCCGCCTGCCCACCCGGCCCACCCGCCCGCCTGCCCACCCGATTGCCCGATCGAGCAACACCGATCGGGGAATAGAAAATAGAAGCACAATTCTTATTTATGGCACGTAGATTAATCCTACCTCGGCTGGCAGGCGAATAGGCGGCAACCAGGCATACCCACTGGCTGTGGCAGTTCTTAGGATTGGAAATACAGGACCCCTGCACCCACCCTTCCTCCTCTCGCGATCTCACACACGCGCACACAATCGGAAAGACGACGATGAAATAATAACACTCACAAAAAAAAAAAGAATGACCGGACTGGAAATAAACTGCACACGCTCAAATATTCAAACGGCTGGCAGTAATTGACGTGCTCGTGTCCAATTGGTAGGGGGCTGGGTGGCTTAGTGCATTAGGGGGATGCAATACGACTGCACTCGTGCACCCACCCGGCGAAGAGAAAGGCGATTGTGGTGGGTCTAGTTTTGTTGCCGATCGGCGGTGGGTTCGATTTCGAGTTCTCTTTATTTTTCCCCTCACCTTTTTTTCCCGCTCAAACCAGGGTGACCGGGTGTTAGCCCACGGGCGTTGCTGTGGCTGTCCCCCAAGCCGAACCAGCCGAGGCGAGCCCGAGCTTGCAAACACCACCGAGCAGCCGCGAGATTGGCTGACATTGTCATGACAGTGGCAAATTAATTTCCAATTCCAGTCGATTCCGTTCGCTCCTTCTGGTGCTGCTGCCGCACACCGATGCCAATTGTTTCGATCTGCCAACAAGTCGCGCGCCAAATCGCAGTCTGCAGTCTGTCGTGCAGCGCAACCGGGCTGACGGTAAATCGAGTTAATTGGAACGGCCGCTCGTACAGTGATTTCGATCATTTTTTCGGGGTAAATGGATGATTTACCCCGGGAATCATCCGGAACGATGCGTGAACGTATTTATGCGATCGGTTTGTCGGTGATTGAGGCGTGTGATCTAATTAGCTAAAGCGTGTCGTTTGGAGATAACATTCAAACGATCGTTTAGT